>VNKB01003005.1:0-19779 GCA_008042735.1 Drosophila leontia | reverse complement strand
AAGCAAAATATAATAAATACCCAAAAAGAAAAAAAAAGGAAAGGAAAATCCGCTTAAGGTTCTATATAAACCATGGACCATGGCACTCCCATGAGCCCACCTCGTGTCAGCATTTGTAATTATGTGGCAAATTGGCGGCTTTGTCAATGCAATTGAATGCAAAATATTTGAACAATGTTCTGCAAAACCCGCTGCGTGGCCGGAAATTGAAAATGTTCTATGCCACCCCCCATTAAAAGCTACCAAAATAGATGGGAATACCCCGCCTTGCATTGAAAATGTCCATTTTGTATGAAATTATTTGCCGTATCGCTCACATTGTTGCCAAATCTATACAATTGCAATATTTCCTGATTAATAAGCAATCAAAGTGAGTCGGAAAATATCAGGAAAATTTCAGTATTGTTAGTGATTTGGAAATGGAAATTTCTACAGCCGAGCTTTTACTTTTAAAATTTTTTTTTATTTTTATTTTAGTAAGTCATTATGATATTATTTGTTAAAAAAAACCTGCATCCCCTATTATTCCCGCAAATATATGTTTTTTTTTGTTATGAACAGCAACCTAAGCGAGTTTAATTTTTGTTTTTGCTGCGCAATTGAAACGAGTTTTTTTGTATCTTAAGTTCAACAAAAAATTCGCTCAAAAAGCTCTACAACTTTTGAGAGAGGTTAATTTAGCATGAAGAAGCTGCTAAAATGTAACAAGTTAACTGAGAAAAGTTAGAGTTTTGTGCTCAGAAATTAAATTATTAATATTCAATCTACTTGCACATATAAAAAGGATTTATTGCTCTTTTGTCTGCTGCACTTATCACAGAATTTTCCTCAGGACAGTTGTTCAATTTTGTCATGACAACAGACAGAAGGTAGAGATTTCCATGAGTCGATTTCTCAACAACAAAATAAGCAATCTATGCTAACAAAAAACAACAAAAGAAGGAACGATAAACAGCTAGAAAAAAATTAAGCTGCAGCAGACGAGACAACAATAGGGAAAAGGATTATAATAGCTGCTCGAGGACATTGAACTTTCATGAAAATAATCAACAAGTTAATGGAAAAGATGCTGAAAAAGGCAGAGAATTTTGGAGTGAGAAAAAAAAGTTAAAATATGATTTTTACAATTAAAATAAATTATTTAATTTAAGGAACGAGGGCAAATAAATTATTAAAAATTACATTAATAGTACACATAATTTCTAAAAAATACTTCAAGCCTTGTTAACTGCGTTAATAGTAGTTTAAAGAATTTTTTGAAATTCACATTTCATCTCACATCTTGACAGATATTTTCTTTCACCTCTTCATAAATAATAGTTCAACAACCCAAATCACAAAAACTGTGTCACTTTGCAATTAAATTCCATTATCATTCCGCCAACTAAATTCAATTACAGCTACAATCCCATAGTTCGACCGCAGCCAATTCATGGAAAAATAAAAATAACGAACAATCAATGGGACCAAAAACAACAACGGCAGAGTATTGAGACAAATTCCACCGCCTACGAAGCCGGCGATCAAAACAAAATAGTTTTTTATGCGTGGTCCGCTCGCTCGACTGACATAATAATAATAAAACTGTTGAGAACCCGTTCCGAGTTGGACTCAACAACTAATGCGGGGCTTTGAGTGATTTAGCAAAGCTTTTCTTGCTGATCCCAAACAAGTCGAAAGACTGGGAAGAGTCGGACTGAATACAAAAATCTAACGCAAATTTCAGTAGTTCAACGTCTGCCAAACGGATCAAACCGAAAGTTTACTGCGTTTTTTGAGCAATTTAAATATTTCCAAAATATATAAAAAATATTTAGCAAATATGCTGAAACAAGTGATTGCTGTTATTTTTATTGCCTTGTGTCTGATGCACACGGGTAAGTGATTTTTGCTAGGAAATTTAAGGCGGGAAATGAAATAGAAAATTAAGTGTGTCAAAGCAAAACCAGTTTTGAGTGAAAACTTCATGTAACTTAAAAAAAAATATAAAAAAGGTTTTAAAAATTTTAATGTACTTTGAAACAAAAGTTTAATAAAGTGAAATTATTTTAATAAATGATTATCAAAGTTCAACTAAGAAAATATTTATGATTTTAAGAAATTCAAGATTACACAAACAAATCTTTGTTCAATTGATTTAATTCTCAGGGGGATTAGAAGTCTTCAGTCCCCCTGAGGATTAAATCATCAAGCAAACAACAAAATATTTTAAGAAACGAACGCCTCCAACAATTCCAATAAAAATCACATACAAAAAAAACAATCTAAAAAGCAAAGGCGAAATGTTCACGTATTTTTCCATACGTTTGCAAATTTAAATATATAGAAATGACTTCATAGCCGATGAATTACAGGGGTGTCGGGAGAAGTTAACGTGCATATAGAGTTTGATTATTTTTTATTTGACGGAGGGCGTTACATAAGGCAGAGCAACCGAGTGAGTGAGAAATGATGGAGATCTCAAACTGGTTACAAGCTCTCAACAAATTCAAATCGGCGACCTTGGCAAAAGCCTTTGCTTTGCTTCAATTAATATTAATTAATTCAAAAATTCACTTTTTTTCTACCCCTTTAGCCTCGGCCATCAAGTGCTATCAGTGCAAATCCCTGACGGATCCCAACTGCGCCAAGGATAAGATCGATGCCTCCTCCAATGTCCGCTCGGTGGATTGCGATAGCGTGCCCAGGCCGAATACGATGGAGCAACTGCAGCCAGTGACCAGGTGCAACAAGGTGGTCACCAGTGGTGAGTGAGAAATCCTCAGCGATTCCATCGTGCATACTGATTCGATTTAAAGAAACACAAACACGCACCTTGAACGCAATAAATACTTAAAAAATGAGACGTGATGTCACCACCGGGCAAAACTAGACGAGATCGGGGAGGAGGTAGGGTTCCGAATTCCAATTAACATATGGCAAACAAAACCAAAACTGAGACATCGTATGCAAAGCGAATACAGTGCGTAACTTAGCGGTAAGGCGATAGAGTGTTTGAAAACGTTAAAGAGGGACTAAATTAGAGTTTCGTGAGGCAAAGGGTATGAGTTTTCAACAAATATTACAACTATGCAAATTACAGTTATTAAAATATTAAAATTACAAATTTTAGAATGCAAAATGAAGTTGGTTTAAACATTTAATAACGAAAATGTCTAAAGAATTTCACGGATATAACTTACTTCAAAGTTAATTATAGCTTGCAAAGAAATATTTCTGTATAACTTATGACTAATTATAACTAAAGTAATGTACATATATATATTATGCATGGCATTTTAATACTTCAAGTATATATTATTAGAGACATTTTTAAGGGCACTGTAAGGTTTGCTCTATGAAAAATGATATTTTTTTATCTAAGATATTTGTTCAACTGCATTTTCTGTTGCCCTTGCGGCTTTTTCAATAAAAAATAATTGGTTTAACAAAAAGGTGTTATGTTAAAGCAAAAACAACAAATATTTTTATAAAATTACATTATAATAGAAGTGGAAAAAATTACATTAGAATTGGAATTACTTAATGCTTGAAGAAAAGGACCTTTAAATAAGAAGTTTATTATATAAATATTTATTATTTATGATTGTAAAAACATACAAACGTACTATTGCTTTTTTAAATGTTTGTAAATGATATACATGATTAGTTTGAAGTTAAGTAAAGGTATTTGGTATTTGTAGATACTTACCTATAAACTTTAATTAATTATTAACTTAATCATTATTATTGTTGCATATACCGTAAGCTTTTCACAGACTTTATGCAAATTACTTAATAAATTGATGTCTTTAACTTATTGATTTACTTTCCTTACATTTAAGAATAACGATAATTTATCCATTTCTAATGGTCACCTTTGTTTACCTTCCCTTCTACACCCAGACCGTGCTGGAACCATTGTATCTAGGGATTGCCACTTTGAGTCTATTGGCCAGAAGGACAACGAGTGCACGGTGACACACAGCCGCCAGGTGGAGAGCTGTTTCACCTGCAAAGGTGATTTGTGCAATGCTTCAGGTTCGGGACGCTTTATCGCTTTGAGTGCGACGGCACTGTTGGCCATCTTTGCCCTGCAGATGGCCTTGTGAGGCGGAAACCGCGATCCATGATTCTTATATGATAAATGTCAATAACACATACCTGTACAAAAAAGAAATGTAAATTTGTTAATTCAAATCATTGAATAAAGTTAACTAAATAATAATCACCTGTAATTCTCCCTCATTTGTAGTCCCATCCGATTAAAGTTTTGTATGACATGATCTTCCAAAGCATCTTGTGCTTTCTTTAAATAATAATTAAAGTCGAACTTTATATTCGAATTCATAGTTAAAGTCTATTGAACAAAAAAACCACGAACAGAACGACAACAACAACACCGAAAGAAAGCTGGCTAAAAGATGTCCACACGGAGTTACAATCGGCACAAAAAAAAAAGGGAACACACAAATTAACGCTCGAAACACAACGTTTTAAGACGAATCTCAATAAGCAAACACTGGTCCAGCAAATTATGGTCTTCACACACTTTTTAATAGTTTAGCACAAGTTTTAAAACGCACAAAAACACATTTAATAAAATATCCGAGCGACGCGCACACAACACAAGAAGAAGAACGAGGAGGAAAAGAAGAATGAAGAAAAAGCACGAGCCAAAGAAGGATGCAACTAGACAACAGAGTTGCCAGACCGCCTATAAAAATCACGATATTGACGTGAATGAGATTACGTAAACGGAAATGTAATAATGTCACGAGATTTTGTTTTTTTTTTTGTTTATTATAAATATTATATTGGTCATTTTATTTTTATTTTAGACTTGGGACCGTTAAACGTAATAATAATTAAAAAACAATACAAATTAAATTAAAATTGAATTAAATTAAATTAAATTAAATTAAAATTATAATATATATATAATTAAATTAAATTAAAATTATAATTAATATATCGCCAGGTCTTGCTAGTATACAATTGAAAACGTTACAGATTAAATATTTCCACAGCAATTAGTTTTCGTGCTAATTTTGTGGTAAATCGATTAAATTATTTTTCAGTTCCAGTCATAAAATTACCATAAAATACAACACATTGCTAAATTTCTAACTAACTAGTGTTGTTTATATTTATTTAATGTTAGTACACAAGTGCACATTTTAAAATTAAATATTCCTACTTTAATTAGTCGCAACTGTCGATTCAGAATTATCTTCCATGCGAATTTACTTGTATTAACCGACAATGCTTAGCTCCATCTATCCCTCCTACTTGCATACACACATTATATTTTAATTAGACCTGTTATTTTTAATCGCCGAGCTATGAGTTATTTTTTGTTTTTGTTCGACGTTTGACACCGGCGTTATCTCGGTGGCTATATAAATATCTGTTTCGGATCCGGAACACATCAGTTTGCCGCCGAAGATGAAGAGAATTGTACAGATTTGTTGCCAGCTGCTGCTGCTACTTGGCCTTGCTGCAGGATCTCGGATACCTAGAGCTCCCAATGACACCACCGCCAATGACTGGATCCTGGACTACGTAGATCGACACATGAACCAAAGCGTTAGTCCTTGTGAGGATTTTCATCGTTACGCCACTGGCAAGTTTAAAGGAGAGAACGAACAGGACGATATCTATTCCATTCCCGATATTATGATTCTAAATTTCAACGAAAGATTGCAGTCCATCCTTGATCAGCTGAAAGATCAAGCTTTTACCGAGGCAAACTCAGTGGAAGAGAAGGTTTGGCGCTACTACAACACCTGTCTCACGGCACCAGAGTCTACCCGCTCGCCAAGGCACTACCTGGAGCTGGTCTCCCCGGATGAGAATCTTACATGGCCGCAGTTTGCTCACCGAAGGAGTAAGTGGCCCCAGGAGGAGTTCAATTGGCTGCAAACCCTGGCCCAACTCCGTCGCTACGGTATGGAAAATTCCATAATCAGAATGAACGTAGTGCCGGACGCCAAGGACAGCACCAAGTTCCTTGTAAATGTAATCACTCCCGATGCTGAAAAGTTCTTGAATGTTGACATCATCTCTGACTTGCTGATCACCATCGGAGTGGACAGGAGCCAGGCTCAGCCTTTGGCCAGCAAACTAGTTCAATTGGACACGGAACTCTATAATTTCATCGAAGAGAACAAGGAAGAAGCGAGCTTAGACGAGGATGACTTCACCAATGCAGTGTACACCCTGGACGAGCTGCAAAACCGAACGGGACTGCAGCTGGAGAAATATTGCGAGATAGTCTTTGGCCGCCCCATCAATGGGAGCTTTGAGGTCGAGGTGTTGGATACTAAATATCTGGAGGGTTTGGAGGAGATCCTGCAGAAGTACGACAGCGATGTGGTGGCCAGCTACCTTATGGTGAAGTTTGTTCACTTTCTAATGGCTCTGGATGGCAGTGGGCCAGATGGTGATCCCGAAAGGTGTCTTGATGCTGTGCGTTTTCAAATGGAACAAGCCGGCGATCTCCTCTACGAAGATCATTTCTTGAAACCTAAAAAGCTGCAGAAGTACAGGGCGGAAGTCCAGAGGATCTTTGAGGCCATTAAGCAGAGTTTCAAACACAAATTGGAAAAGAATCACCTGCACTTGAGCCCGGCGGAAGTGGCTGCTCTCAAGGAGAAACTGCTGGCCATGACAGTGACCGTTGGCATACTACCCAACAAAGCCAATCATCGCCGCTTTGTCACCGATTTCTATCAGGGTCTGGAGCTGGACTCGAAGCCGGACTTTGCCAAAGCTCAGCTTGAGGTCTTAAAGCTACGAACACGACGAGTGCTGGACCAACTGGATGGCGCCTATTCCAAGGACGATGGCTTTTTCCAGCTCTACGATGAAATCTCCAACAACAATCCCGTGCCCTGGTTCGAAGTCAGCGGAAATACCATCATCCTGGCCATTGAAATGCTGCGGGAGCCGGTCCTGGCCACTGAAGGGCAGCATGATGTCTTCAAGGTGAGCCTGCTGGGTTACCTGTTGGCCCGCAAACTAATGGAGAACTTCACACCGTACTTTTTGCCCTATGACGGCAAAGGAAACTATGGAGAAGTGTTGCGTTCCTTCGAGAACTACCCAAGCTATGTGGATGCCCTCGCCTGCTTGAATGCCACTCAAACTAAGAACCTAGCCAAGCGGGTGATAGATGTGGTGAGCCTTGGAATTGCCTACGATGCTTACTTTGGAGAGAACTCCCAGTTTGACCAGAAGCAGCCGGACTTTACTGAGGTGCCTTTGAAGCAGCTATTCCTGCTCAGCGTTGCCCAGTGGTTTTTGGGTGATGCCAAGTATCTGGATTACGGAGTAGCGGACCAGGATGATGTGCGTCTCAACCAGGCAATAAGAAATCTTCCTTACTTTGCTGAGATTTTCAGCTGTCCAACATCTGCGGTCCTGAATCCAACAGACAAGTGCCAGGTCTGGTGAGAAGAATCTAATCCGTTTCCTATTGGAACTATCTACTTCCTTGCCTCGAGTTTCCCTTAAACCCATATGGAGATTACTCATTTGTGTATAAATCGTTTATTTCAATTACAAATGTTTCTACTTGTCCTTGGCGTTACAATAAAAACTTGTAAGCGACATAAAAAACTAGGCATTTCTTTGTATAAACACACATTACAAAATATATATAAAGACACAAAGTGGTGGAGATTATAAGTTTAAGCTTAAGAGATATGGGGAATGTCTTGTGCGTAAGATTCATCTGGACGGAAATAGTTTTCCTTGGTTTAAGTTACAAAAAGTCGAGTAGTTTACAGAAAAGGCACTTGAATTGCAAAAAGGCGACTGTATTGGCTCAAAAAAAAACAGGATTTTGCTGCAATTTTGTAAGGTTTTCTTGTAAGAAATGATTTGTAGCTTCATTTGGAACACAATTTGTGAGATATTCCAATATCTTTGTCGCTGAAAGAGCGGGAATAACATAATTTCTGCAGCAATAACTTAATACATCCTTTTTCGAGCCAAAACAGTCTTGTGGAAATCAGGCATGGGATTGGCTACAGGAGTTAGTAGATCCCGTTCCAACTATTGCCGCAGAAGGTGCGCCACAAAGACGGACACCAAAGTGCCACACAGAGCTCCTACCCAGCCCAGGCGATGGATTCCAGCCGAATTGCAGCCATCCTTGCTGTTGCACGTACAGTACTCCATGAAGATGTTGTAGCTGCCGGTGCGCATAAGACAGAAACGCTCGTCGCCCTCGATTCCGGGCTCGCCCATGTACGCACAGCTCCTGAAGTAGCGCCACTCCCCATGGACCTTCTGTCGAATTTTGCGGCACATGGTCGGCCGCACGCCCGGCAGATGCTCCAGTTCCGGCGCCTGCTGGCAGTCCGTTATCGCCAGTGTGCTATTGTCGAAGGGATCTCCGCATTTTGGATCGTTGTCGCTGCGGCAATCCCAGCATTTGATGGCTTGGCCTGTGGAAAAACACACAATGTTTGTTTTATGCGGGTTGCGCCGGCGCAGTGACCATTTTCCGGGAAAAAACTCACCCACTTGCAGCAGACAGCAGAGCAGGACCACAGCCAGTGCACATTTCTCAAGATTCTTCATCGTTTATTATGGAATTTTCAAAGAGCGTTATAAATTTATTAAATTTTTGGGCGTGTAAATAGCAGTGTGACCGTGCCGGAAACTTTTAAATATCCCACAAAACTTTTAACATACAGTTAACAGTATGTTAAATTGGAATTTTGTTGGGATTATTATCAGTTTTCCCCTCTGGTCACATTAGGCTTTGGAAATTGCATAAACAAAATAAACCTCGTTATTTTGTATAAAAAAACACAAAAATGTCGTTCAATATAATGCAAAAGCTGACGATGCAGTGCCTCAAGGTGGACCAGCCACTGATAAGTATGTCTTTGATTCACCAAAGAGGCAATTTACCTGAGAATTTTAACTTGCAGCCACCATCCGAAATGCCAGCAAAAAAACCGGCGGAAGTACGCGAAACAAGAAGGGACATGCGAGGCCAAAACATCGAGGATGGCGTGTCCAGGACGGACACCATGTTTCCGAGGGTACGATCCTGGCCACACAGCTCACCACCCGCTTTCATCCGGGTCTGAATGTGAGTAGTCCCTACAAAAGATTTCAATATCTTTATGGTTTCATATTTTTATTTGTCCAAAAGGTGGGTTTTGGCCGGAATGGAACCCTGTTTGCCATGGAGCACGGCAAGGTGTATGTGACATGCGAGCCGATTGATCCCAATTGGGATCACACCTGGATTCAGAGGAACTATGCCGGGCGCCAGGATCAGACCATCTACAAAAAGTTTTTTAATGTTGTGCCCGAGAAGCAGCATCAGCGCTTTCGTCTCGTAGAGGAAATCTAATTTGTTAAATATTATTAATACAAAACAAATACAATTTAAAAGTAAACATTTTAAGGGGAATAACATAGGTGTGTTGCGATTAGCAGATCAAACAGCAGAGTTTTCGCGCAACAGCACAATTTTCCCTTAACAAAACAGATTCTTAGCCTAACAGCACACTCCGAGCGCTTTACAACACTAGGATCAGAGCTGTAAACATAAATAGAGGCGAAATCGATATTTTCCATATTCTAAATAATTTTACTCTATTTTAAACTAATGGACTTTTAATTTATACAATACAGCAAATAAATATTTTTTATCTTATCATTACAAAATAATAAATAAATCATTTTAATTAATTAATTAAATGTGTATTATTTTCATTAATTTTCGTAGTTATATATTTATGAATTTTTGTTTTTAAAGCTTTTATTTTTATTAATGACAAGGCAGAAAAAGGAATATAACAAATAAATAATTTGTTTCGATAGTATCGAGATAGTCGGAAAAGCCGCTCAATCGATAGTATCGATGGCACCATCGATTATTTTGCCGTTCGAGCGCAGCCAACTTCGCTCACTTCTTTCTTTTCCGGAATTTCTAAGATGGTGAGTGGACGTCTGTGTGTTGTGGTGCAGTTAAAATGTTCTTTAAGGGCCTAGCAAGCGCCCGCAGATGAAAACTAAAGTCAGCTAACTGTGCCGCAGCTTGCTGCGTAACGGGCACGATGTAAATGTGAGCAAAGGGACAGCGTAAGCGACAGCGGCAACGTAAACATAACCTCCACACGCGGCCGCTGCCGTCGCCGCTCAGCTGTCGCACGTGTGTTGGAAAATTGTATTTTTAACACGTTTTCCTTGTGCTCTTTTCAGTCGAATATCAAGCGGAAGAAGACCAGAAAGCTGCGCGGTCACGTGAGCCACGGTCACGGCCGTATCGGCAAGCACCGCAAGCATCCCGGAGGTCGCGGTAACGCTGGTGGCATGCACCACCACCGCATCAACTTCGACAAATACCATCCCGGTTACTTTGGCAAGGTTGGTATGAGGAACTTCCACTTGCGCCGCCAGCACAAGTTCCGCCCCGAGATCAATCTGGACAAGCTCTGGTCTCTGGTTGGAGCCGAGAAGTTCGCCGAGCTGGAGAAGGAGAAGAGCACCAAGGCTCCCGTCATCGACTTGGTGAAATTCGTAAGTTTCTACTCGCTATTTGGATTCTGCTATGTGATTGCTGCTGCTGCTTTTAATATGAAGAGACTCCCAAGGCGATGGGCGGACAGAATGCGACCGTACAATTGCTCTCCCCGTGTAGAGAACAGCCTTTCAGATCAAAGCCAGCAGCTTTATCCATTTGCAGATGTATTTATTCTCCTTTTTAAACCCTGTTTAACTATTATTGTTTTCTTTGCAGGGCTACTACAAGCTGCTGGGCCGTGGTCACCTGCCCGCCCGCCCCGTCATCGTCAAGGCCAAGTACTTCTCGAAGAAGGCCGAGGACAAGATCAAGAAGGCTGGTGGTGTGTGCTTGCTGAGCGCCTAAGTTAAGGTGAGTTTCTGTCGATGAATATAGAAGCTATTCGAAACGCAAGCTTGCATTTTCCCAAAACCCACTCCTGATTGCCAATTGTTTTCCTTTGCAGATTCCACTTCAACAGAAATAACAAGCAAATGGATTACATTCGACCATCAAAAATGTATTTGTTTTTTAATAAATTTAAAAGAAAAACAAGATTTGCTATTCCTATAAACTGTTGATTCCTTTAAGTTTGTCTGAAGTGTTTTAAATGTTTATTTGGAATGTGGAGCCTATATTTTTTTGAGTAGATGTGATTTGGTTATCTTAGGAAACTTAAAATTGGGCAAATTATTTAAATTTTGTTTAACTATTTCGAAGGGTTCTTCGATTTTTCAAGAATATATAGCCCTTTAGTCATGAAAAGCATTTTTCTATTTAGAATGTAATTCGTTTCAAACAACCCACTGGTTAAGATTATTCTTAAATTATGTATAAAACACTTAAAGAAATTGTTTATTTTTGCAAACAAGAGAAATTCCTCTTCATAAAAAACAACTTTCTGCCTTTATTTAAAAAAAAAATCTAAATTAAAAATTAATACTCAAAGAAGTTAATGAAAATTGTATGTATGGCGGGATTTAATACTTTATTCTTTTGCCTGTTATTTCCCACAAAAATTCGTAAAGCTTTTAATTTGAAATTTAAAGTCTGTTTTAAGCATAGCGTGTGACCAGATATGGTTCAACTTTAGCAATTTTTAGAACATTCCCACCACTACGACATGTTTTTGCAAGTCTTGTCATGGTCATACTCGCCATATGAAAAGCTCGCGCAGTGTCAGAAGCGGAAAAATACAACGGAAAAGTTACTAACAGAACCAGGAAACATAGATTACGTGTAGGTCAAGGTCACCCAGTTGGAGACAACCCCTTATCTTTGACCCTATTTTCGTTTCTTTAATGAGATGTCCTTGGGTCAAGGACACCACCAAACAAGTGTCAATTTATCAGGGAAACGCATTAAATAAAAAACATCTTCAAGGGGGATGCGAAATTACGAGGGATGTCCAGGAAGTGATGAAATTAATTAGAGCCTCTGTGTTACAGCCAACGACCTTACGACCGACGATTACATAACTTACTGCCGACCCTGAGGGATTAGGATAGCGCAAAATGGCCAACAAAGTACTGAGAAATGTGACGCACTGCATCTTCGACATGGATGGCCTATTGCTCGGTGAGTTGGTGTCCCCTTTGGATGCTTTAAACGCTGTCTTTTCTAACCACATGCTGAACAGACACGGAACGTCTCTACTCGGAGGCCATGCAAATGATACTCGATCCGTATGGCAAGACGTTCACGTTCGATGTCAAGGAGCAGCTCATGGGCCTACAGACGGGCCCATTGTCTGCGTTTATGGTCAAACAGTACGACCTGCCTATGACCTGCGAGGAGTACGCTCGACTGCAGCGCACAAATGCCGAAAAACTGATGCGGGATGCCCAGTTGATGCCAGGTACTAATGCCCGTGTCCCCTTTGCTGTCACGTTTCAGACACAGAAAGAATATACGAGGAGGTCACACGGCAAATAGCCGCCTCCTTCGGCCGACCCTATCCGGAGGCCACACGATTCCGGGTCATGGGAACCACGGAGCAGCGGTCGGCGGAGATAGCCATCACCGAGTGCAAGCTGCCCATCACAACGTCCGATTTCCTGAAGAGATACACCCAGATGTGTCACGAGCGGCTCGAAAATGTTCCCCTGCTGGAAGGTTAGCACCTACTACGACCACGACCACTACGCCACGACGCTTCTCTATCCCTATAAATAGCTCCTGCTGAACAGAAACCTCTTCCTGAAACGACTTCCTAATACTATTTTGTTGTATTTCAGGTGCTGAGCGCCTTTTGCGTCATCTGCACGCCAACAAAGTGCCCTTCGCTTTGGCCACCAGCTCTGGAGCAGACATGGTCGAGCTGAAGTCCACGTATCACAAGGAACTATTTGCTCTCTTCAGTCACAAGGTGTGCGGCTCCACCGACAAGGAGGTGGCAAACGGCAAGCCGGCTCCGGACATTTTTCTGGTGGCTGCCAGTAGATTTTCAAAGCCAGCCGCTGCCGGCGATTGCCTTGTGTTTGAGGATTCGCCCAATGGGGTGACAGCGGCCAATAGCGCCGGCATGCAGGTGGTCATGGTGCCGGATCCGCGACTGTCCGAGGAGCGTTGTTCCCACGCCACGCAGGTGTTGCGCTCTCTAGCCGACTTCAAGCCGGAGCAGTATGGACTGCCGCCGTTCACGGATTGAATATGAGCTTATTGATGTACTCTCTTTTTGTAGCCAGGCGAGGCTGATACTGGAAATTTGTGTACCTTTTAACCTGAGATGGGTTTTAAGCCTAAATGTTACTTAATATACACGTAAACTGTGCAAATATTTACGGAAACGGTGTTTAATTTTGTATAAAAATGGGGTGAAGTATTTTTAAATAAATACGAAAATCGGTTTAACTTTATTTTATATATAGTTTTCAGCTAATCTGAGTGATAGAATTGCATTAAAATAAATTTAAAATAATTTAATAGACATAAATAACATAAAAACAAATAAAATAGAAAATAACTTGAGTTAAATTAACTATAAAACCTATATATATTGTTTATTTTCCTTAATTTTTTATTATTTAAAAAACGATAGATAGTCGCACATAAAAATCGATTTTTTTCAAAAAATTGCAGAACCTATCGATTTGTTACCACCTCTAGTTTCTGTTGGAGCCTTATCAGCTGTATTTAGTAAACACACATTTTGCACGATTCGAAGCAGACACGGAAGGCAATTACAAGTAGGTCAAGGTCACTTTCACAAATATGTTTGATCATGGAATTGACTTTGGATGATCCTTGAATCAAGTAAACCCTTAAATAAGGAATATTATATTCCTTGGTGGAAGAAACACATGAATTGTCCAGCAAATTATGAAATAAAAATAATCTCCTATCTCAACTATTAGATAACTAATTGACGTGAGTCTGGAGAACAGCGTGATGGACAATCAACTGAAAAAAGTGACGCACTGCATCTTTGACATGGATGGCCTGCTTCTTGGTGAGTGAGTTTCTAGTTTAAATGCTAATAAAGTAAACTACTTTTATGTTTATTTTAATCCAAACAGACACGGAGCGCCTCTACTCAGAGGCCATGCAAATGATCCTTGATGATTATGGCAAGACATTCACGTTTGAAGTCAAGGAACAGATCATGGGCCTGCAGACCAAAGCAACGGCTGAGTTTATGGTCCAGCACTATGACCTGCCCATTCCCTGGGAGGAGTGGGCCAAGCAGCAGCAGGCTAACACCGAAAAACTTATGCTGCACTCCCAATTGATGCCAGGTACTACCTTCCTCTAGCCACTAAGATGCCTCCTTTGGGCAAGGATCACACCATCAACTACATTCCGCTGCTGGAAGGTTAGCACTACGCCCAGGACGCTTTTCCCCCTTTAAATACCTGCTGTGATGTAGAATCCCATCCTCTCATCTATTTTTCTTAACAAAACTTAGTTAAATCTTTGTTTTTTCAAACCTATTTCAGGTGCTGAGCGGTTACTCCGTCACCTCCATGCCACCAACACGCCATTTGCTTTGGCCACCAGCTCTGGTCTCCACATGATGGAACTGAAGACCACCGATCACCGGGAGCTGTTCGGTCTATTTAATCATAAGGTGTGCGGCTCCAGCGATAAGGAGGTAGCCAATGGCAAGCCTGCCCCTGATATCTTTCTGGTGGCTGCTGCCAGGTTTAAAGTTCCACCCGCTGCCGCTGACTGTCTGGTTTTTGAGGACTCACCCAACGGTGTAACCGCTGGCATTAGTGCGGGCATGCAGGTGGTAATGGTTCCCGATCCACGGATGCCTCAAGAAAAGTGTTCCCACGCCACACAGGTGTTGAGCTCCCTCGAAGACTTCAAGCCGGAGCAGTTCGGACTGCCTCCTTTCAAGGAATAAGTTGGTCGTTGTCCTTTTTTGTAGTCGGGCTATGCTAATAATGGAAAGTTGTGCATCTTTCCAGCGATGGATTTTCATTTGTTTTTCAACATGTACCTAAATACACACCTGTATTAGTGAAAATATTTTATTTAACTTGTTTAGTATCATTATAATTTTAGAAGAATAATAGATATATGTTCTTGATCCGCATCATCAAACTATCTTATATGAAAGTTTCAAATAATATCGATATTCAATCGGTAGAAATATTTGTTATTTGTATACAAGTTGTAATCGATGTATTGACATTTACAATTTCTCACAAAATTCCCGCTCCTGCTGAGAGAACGCCATTAAGAGAATTGAATTACTGTGTGCTTTGCTATATAAGGGATACCAAAATGTGCAATTAAAGTAAGCAAATTTAGTGAGCTTCAGATATTAAGTGTATTACAAAAAATATACAACTTTGTATATGTACATACATTTATTGTTTTGATGTTGTATGTTTCATGCGATTTAAGGGAGAGAGAGAGAGAGTGCGTGAAAAGAGCGCATAAAATGGGGCTGCCAGACTGCTGAGAGGGTTAAGAGTGGTTTACACGATACCGCTGTTTAATTCACGAATTGGAATAAAATCTTTCTTTTTTAAACACAAAAAAAAAAAAAAAAACGACACTGAGTTCATTGTTAAAAAGCTAATAACAATTGTTAATCATCTACAATTTTATAACATAAAATAATATTTCGTTGACCAAAACTACAAAACTTTTTGAAACGCCTTGAAAATCAACACTTCAGATTGACTTTTATGTTTATTGCCAGTGAGTCAAAGTCAAGTCACATATTTAATTGATTCCAATAAGTACTGTTATTCTACCCAGTATTCGTTATCACCAATTCGCGCCGCAGCAGTCTGGCAACGCCGCCGCCAGCAGGCCAGCATGAAAATGCGCAACTCGGTTTTTTTCTTTTGCATTTTCAACGTCTTTGTGATCGGTTGTTGTTGTTGGGTCGCGGATGCCTAAATCGCTTCGGTTCTGTAGTTGATAGCTGAATGGAGCTCGATTCGGTCAAATGTTCGATAAAGCCCCGCCGCCACCGCTGAATTGCCCCACTAAATCCTTTGCCCCGCGAGTTGTATAACAAAGAGTGATGTACATATGATGTATGTATGTATGTAGGTGCATAAAAATGCGCCAAAGCCAAATTGGGGAAAAATTAACGGCAACAACATAGTGAAAATAAATTCGAGCTTTGCCCGTGTCCATTTAACCCACATTAAAAGAACCAAGTACCCAAAATCAAAGCAAAGGAGTTTTTCCTTATCGAACGCAGGAAAAGCAGCAGCAGATACAACAATAACAACTCGCAGTCCTCCTAAACACACACCGACATGCGTGACGTAATTTGTGTATTTATTCTAAAACAAAATTCGAGGAAAAGTGAGCAGAGCAGCAGCAACAAAAAACGGCAGCCAGAGCATGCAATTGTTTGTCCCTTTTGACTGCTTCTGTAATTACCAATTGCAATTTGCCTTTTAATTTGAGTTTTGCATGCAACAGGGCGCGTGTTATTCCCACACACACACACACACTCAGTGCTCTCGCACACACTCGCAT
Organism: Drosophila leontia; assembly: GCA_008042735.1. Classification (NCBI taxonomy): domain Eukaryota; kingdom Metazoa; phylum Arthropoda; class Insecta; order Diptera; family Drosophilidae; genus Drosophila; species Drosophila leontia. The sequence continues at coordinate 3,311 of VNKB01003005.1, read as the reverse complement.
CCTTGTCGCACACACGGACAGAGGCGCGTGAGAGAAAGGCAACCTGGTGAGGTAAACAAAAATGCGAAAAAGTGCAGGGGAAAAATGATAGATAACAAACAGCAATAGCAAACAATTCGCTTTTCTTCTTCTCTTCTTTTCTTCTCTCGCTTCTCGCTGGCAGTGCAAACGCAAACAAAAACAATAACAATTAGGTAATGTTTTTTACGCCATTCTCTTTTGCCAGCTCACTTCGCTCAGAGAGTTGTTTTGCCTATGTGTGTGTGTGTGCGTGAGAGCCTCCTCTCTTTGTATTTTTTCCTTTTGTTTTGAAGAATTACATAGTACAGTGGGTTTAAAAGTAAAATCAATTAAAAAGTATGCAAAATTGAGTTAAAGTCCCATTTTTTCAAAGCATATAAAAAAGGTTTAAATATGTATCCAAATCCTCTTAAGTCTACATTTTTCCATGCCCTATTTTGATTAAGAAAACATAAACGGCATATTTTTCGCTGTTCTAATCCCACTGTCGTTCATGGCGGTGGAAATTTTCGAGCGGAAAATTTTTTTGTGCTGCGTTTGACAAATTCGAGCACACAGTTTTTTAATCACATTTGAATAAAGATCCTCTACCATACCTTATCGTGCAACTTAATCCCTTTTTTAACACAATTTTAACAGTTGAAATAACCCACACAAAGTTGAAAAATACATAATACACGAAAATGTAAACTGGAAGCGCGCGAGCAAAGCACAAAACAACAAGCAACAAATAAGAAAAAAATTATAATAATAAAACAAACGAAAAAAAAACGTGTGCTGTATATAAATAACAATATATTAAGTGATTTAAATGTAAACCGTCAAATAAGAATAAGTGCGAGACAGCCAGCAAACTTAAAGAGGAACAAACTTGAAACGACAGCGGCGACAAAAAACGCAAAGCAACAATGTTGCACAATAATCAGCCAACAACAACACCAGCAGCAGCAGCAACAACAACAACAGATGGCCATGGAACGGAGCCAACAATTGAAACGCACCTTGCAGCAACATCATCAGCTGCAGCAGCAGCAGCGCCACCAAAGGAAATAGATGCAACATCGCCGCCAATAGCAGACGAGGGTCAGTCGCTGACAGCAGCAGCAGGAACAACAGCATCTCTGTCAGCTGTTGGCGAGCAAACAGAAACAGCTGATGTCGTCGTCGCCGCCGCTGCTGCTGCTGCTGCTTCAGAATCGCCCGCATTCGATTCTCAGATGCGAACGCAGCAACGTCAGAAGATTAAGATATACCACGATGCGCGACAGACGGCTGTATGGCGCACCGATTCGTTGGCCTCCAATCCCAACTCGACCATGTGCCCAGATTTTGGCAGTTCCGGAGGATCAGTAGCTGGAGGAGGAACAGGAACAGGAACAGGTGGCCTAGGCGTACGGAGCATCATCCTGTCGACGGCACCCAGCTTGCTGCAGCGCAAAGCCTCTGACACCTCACTGACCTCGAGCATACCTCGTCGCGTCTCATTTCCGGAGAACCAGCTGGTCACCGGTTATCTGGAGCCGGCCGATCCATGGAAGCAAGGTGAGTACGCTAGCAATGGCAACCATAATTAGGCCATTTCATGTTATTTAGTTTGGATAGTATGTCTAGAGGAAATGATTAGACATTTTCCACTAACAAATAGGTTGGATGGTTAGGTTACAACTTAAATACCTATATAAAATCAATAATCTTGTGAAATTTAGTGAAGTTTTTAAACAAAAATAATTATATTTTGATATAGATTTCTTTAAATTAACCAATTTGTTTTAAAATGTTCACATGTCCTTCCCGAACCCTTCAGTTAGAAAGAAAGATTAGTTCGTAAGTCGCTGGTCGCTAATGTCAGGGTATTCTTCTGTCTAGTTGTAGAATAATTATAGGCTTTTTAATTTCATTCTCTTTGCTAGAGTTTGTATCCACTATTCTAGATCGTAGGCTACTTGGCATTCTACGATCTCACTGTGTATCCGTGCTTTGGATCTTATCGGTTCCGATAAAAGTCAAACGAACGCGGAAGGCAAAAGCAAGTTCTCATTTACTGCACTTCCTGCGAATTAATTCAATTATCTAATTAATTGTTAATTGTTCGTAGACGCAAGTGTGATGCGGGTGCGAAAAGGATCTGAGAGGTCTGTGACAGTTAATTGAGAGAAGATACAATCAAAAGCAACAGGAAAATTGCTATATTGCCAATCCCATTGCTTACATGTCCGAGAGCTGCTGGTCAGAAGGAAATAACGAAGAATGAGACTTTTGTGTTGCCCATGCCAAGTCGGCGAAATGCGCAAAATATTTATTTACTTTCAGAAGGCGAGGTGCAGACGATAAATGCGTACTACTTGCAGTTATTTGAACAACAAGAAATTCTTTGCTGTTGCTAAGCTCAAAGAGAATACCGGCCGGGGGCCGATTCAGGAAGAGAACTACATAAAAGAATGTTCAATTCAGAAATTTCTCAATTGACAGCGATTCGTATCTCATTTTCACTGCATTAATTTTAATTTATTTTACGATTATATGGCCTGTATAAGGTATTTATGTAGGATATTTAGATTCAAAAGCAGATGCTTGATATCTAGTTTTTATTTCATTATTGATAACCGTTGTATCAATTCTATAATTCATTTAAATTGTCCTAAAATTGATTTTTTTTTATCAGGGAAGGACTTTTATTAGATTTTAGCTCTATTAAATGTAACTTTTGGCTATTAAATATTTTTGGAATTTATGTCAATATTTATTGATATATATTTAAATTAAGAAACGCAATTAGTTTACTGAAAACTTTTTATATTTTCGATGTAATATCGACATTAATCTATCTTTCAGGGACCGTAAATAATTATTATGAGTTTAAAAAAATTGAAGCCCAAAACAGTCTCCAAAAAAATTGGAAAAAATTGTCATAAGTTAAATTTTCATGGCGAATTCAAAAACAAGATAAATGTTTTCTTTTAAATTTTTATATAAAAATTACGCAATAACTTTTATTTTCAATTTTTATTATATAAATTGAAAAATAAGAATTATTCGATAACTTTTATTTTAAAAATTGAAAATAAAGATTGAATCTATATATCTTTTGATCCGTAGAAGCCAGATCCAATATATATGATCTACACATCAATACCTTTCAGATGGTATATAATAAATATGTATATATATATATACATATATATTGGATCTGGCTTCTACGGATCAAAAGATATATAGATGCAATCTTTATTTTCAATTTTTAAAATAAAAGTTATCGAATAATTTTTATTTTTCAATTTATATAATAAAAA
>VNKB01003004.1:0-11626 GCA_008042735.1 Drosophila leontia | reverse complement strand
TTCTTTTTCAGGGGTACCACCCACTTGCTTTTTATGCCTTCCGCCAGGCACCTCCACCCATGGCTAACGGCTCACTTCCTTAGGCCTTTGCTAGACACTGTATTATCACGGACGGGGCAAGCAGCGATGCATTACCCGTGTCCGGGCTAATATAGTGCCCATTGCCCAGCCGGCACCCTCGGGGAGGGTTCAGATGGAGGATTTTTGTCAGGCCAATATTTAAGTGAAATGTGAAGTAAAATAAAATATAACAATTAATAACTGGAAGACATTGTAGTAAAAAGTAATAGATATAAGTTTATGTGTGATAATTAAGTATATAGTTAAAAATCTGTGACTAGTGCTACTGTTGTGTCAAAACCCAAATAGTACATTGATTATATTCAAATTCCGCGCCTTATGACTATTAGACAACATAACATCTGTTATACTGATGCTGCCAAATCGTATGATCGAATGAGTGGCAGAGAGAATAAGAAATAGTGTGAAAAAGAACTTGAAGTAACGCCATTATTAGAAAAAGTTGAAGTTGAGGAGAGCTGAAGTAGAAACTATCAATAAAGTTATACAAATGAACTAGCACCATCCGACTTATTATTTTATACTCAAGAATAAAGCTCTTGTTTCAATATTTTGGCGACCGTGACAGGACCAGTGCTGGTTATTTTGTCTAATTCTGTGATGATTTTTGGTTAAGTTTTCCGCCATCTTCTAACTTGACCAAGTATTGCACGCGCTATTACGATTTTGCCCTGCCATTCGCGCATCGTGTTCGCTACCGGTTTACCCAGCGCACTATGGGGCGAACGACCTTATCTGGCATAAACCCATTTTTTTAAAAGTTGTTAAAATACTTTTTTTTTTAACCGGAATGTATTCTTATAACATTAATCTAACATGTTACATACCCAAAAAACTAACATTGATGCGCTCTGTTAAGTTATTCGCTGTTAAAGTTAGCTGTTAATGCAACGAGAAGCGAGCGCTGTTAAATCGCGTTTTTATTCTACAGATTTTAAATGCTAAAAAAAAATAACAAATCTAAATAAAATGCAATTTTTTTGATGCAATCTCATTCATGGTGCTTCGTTATATATGTTTGCGGAATTTAACTCCAGAAATGTAATATGGTGCCCGCGTAATCTTGTATAATTTGTAACCCTTATAAATTATATAAAATTTAAGTGTAGTCCAATATTAAAATTGAGTTATAAAGTGAGTCCAGCAGAGTCCACCTCTAAATTTGGAAATATATTGTAGATTTGGTAATTCTTGTTATATTCTGTGAGTATCAAGGTGCACTTTTGCGCACTTTCTCTAAAATTTAAATTTAAAGATGATAACCTTATATCTGAAAAATTTCGAGTTTTTTACCCTTTAGAACGTTTAAACGACCAAAATTGGTAAAGATATTGAAATTTTTATTCATGTTATAAGAAATCTGTATACATTCAAGTCATATTACAGAAAACTAGGTTGTTTCACTTAAGTTTTTTTGAATAAGAGGCTGCAGAATCTTAGAGTAATGCATATGCTTGGTCGCTTGCCCAAGCAAAAGAAAAATTATGTGATTTGACTTAAAAAAAATTATTTAGAAGACAATTTTTACATATTTGTTTTATTATGCAATACTTATTTATTATACATACAAAATAGCAAAAAAAAAATTTGTTTAGCACTGAAAAAAAATTTTTAATCCTTAAAAAAAGGCGAGATTACGCCCATTTTTAGTAAAATATTTTCCTTTTTTTATATTAAACTTAATTCAAAAAACAGAACTTAAAAATTTTAACTCGTCTTAAAGTTATTAATTAATGCCACAAAAAGTGGTCGTTCGCCCCAAAGTGCAGCGTCCGCCTTACATTATCGCTCGCACATCTGCACACCCACTTGGCGCAGCTTTGTGCATACACCGGAGCCTCTGCCGGTTACATAACCTCCCGCTGCAGCAGTCCCTGCCACTGTTCGCGGTCGTTGTGGATCAACATAGAATCTGGACATCATTGGAGTGGACACACCATCCTTCAAGCCTCACAGTCATAGTTGAAGGTGACGTCTCGGTCTTTTATCTATAGATATTCCCAGCGGAGCACCCTCAATACATAACCTCAATCGTCCCCAGGAACGTTCCTTGCACTGTCCTCTTTGGCCATCGTTTTGCACCGCTGCTCGGCGAGCAAAACTTTCCACTACATCTCGTCGTCTCGCTGGCTCTTACATACCTTGTCATGCAAGGCATTGCCAACCCGAAATTTAATAAAGTAAACAATCAAAATGTCTTCGCTGGAGCAACTTAAATCTCAGCGAACGAGTGCTCGAAAGAACCTTACGCGTATGAGCAAATCAGTGGAACCTGACATGAATCTATCTCCGTTGGAACTTGCTTGCCGTTTGTCGATTTCAGAATCGTATTTTAAACTAGCTTTATCCACGCAAGAGGCCATAGAGCAGATGGAGCTGCACCGCAACACTCGTTTCGATTTAGAGGAGTTATTCGTCCACGCCAAGGTTTGCGTTCAAGAACAGCTTGGACCAGAAGCAAACAGCACAGGCATAAACGAATCTACGGTTAATTTTGGGCATACGAGTCGTATGATACGACTGCAGTCAAGCTTCCTCGCTTAGCGTTGCCAACGTTCGACGGCAAGTACTGCGAGTACCAAGACTTCATCACGTCGTTCAATCAGGTCGTAGGCCACCAGCCATCAATGTCTAAGATCGAGAAGTTCAACCAGATGTTAAACTGTCTTGGAGGACCCGCCCTAGAAACGGTACGAGCATTCCAGGTAACCGCAGACAACTACATGAAGGCTCTGGATCGCTTAAATCAGCTCTACGACAACACAACTCTCGTTTTCTTGGACAACATATCGTCACTCTTCGCTTTGCCAACCGCTGCCAAATCGAATGATCAGCAGTTGCGTAGTCTAATCGATAATGCGTCCGCATTATATAACTCGTTGCGTTCGTTGGGCAACGAGACACAGATCTGACAGGCAATGCTCATCTCCATAGTAATGGGAAAGGTGGACCAGGAGACCAAGAGGATAACTCCATGTCCAAGTCGTCGAACGTCAGGACCAGGCATGTCTGTCCTTCAATTGTACAACGCAAACTTGTAACATCTGTGCAAATACAGACCACAAGACCTTTAGGTGTCCAGAACTAATTAATCTCGCCCTAGAAAATCGTCTTAATGCAGTAAAACGCCACAAGCTATGCATTAATGGTCTCGGCAAGAGTCATCTTGTCGCCAACTGCCCGTCTACACAGAGGTGCCGCACCTGTGCGTTAGCGCATCACACTCTGCTTCATCGGCCCTCACCTGGGTCGACCGTAACTCCCTTGCCACAACCTCAAGCGGAGTCTGCACAAGTTTCGGACGCAGTCACACATACTCACACGGAATCGCGTTCCGATTCCGTCATCTTGGCCACAGCGCTGGTCCTGGTCAAGGATGCATCTGGATGCTACAAAATAGGAAGAGCGCTTCTGGATTCATGTTCTCAGGTGAATTTCATATCCGAGGAGTTCGCCCAAAGTCTTCGACTGCCTCAGAGCAAACACAACCTAGAGATTCTTAGCATTGGAGAGACACAAACGCAAGTCAAACACCATACAATCACCAATATCAAGTCGAGGCACAACCAATTTGAGCTACCTATCACCCAGATTCGGAAATTGACATTTCTTCGTGGAATCTTCCGCAGCACTCATCGCTAGCCGACGAACACTTCAACAAGTCTCGTCGCATCGAGTTGCTTTTAGGCACGGAAACCTTCTTCGATATCTTGGCAGTCGGCCAAGTTAAATTCGGAAAGGATCTGCCCGTACTCCAGAAATCGCTACTTGGATGGATAGTATCTGGTCGATATAGAGCTCATCCCAGGACACTCCATCAGTACTCATCATCAATTGACGAAAATCTGGAACGTCTGTGGCGCATAGATTATGTAGTGACTCCCGACAATACACTTACGCCGGAGCAGCGAAATTGTGAGGAGCTCTACACAACAACGGTACGACGCAACTCAGATGGTCGAGTGGAAGTACGACTCCCACTTAAGGATGCACCTACCGCTCTCGGAGCCTCTTTCGACATCGCGAGGAGGAGATTTTTGTCGCTCGAACGCAACCTAGGCAAACGGCCTGAGGTATGAGCCAAATATGTACAATTCATGCAGGAGTTGCAAGACCTGGGATACATGAGTCTCGTTAGTCACCCGCAGTTAAATACTCCGCATTATTATATTCCGCAGCACTGCGTGCTCAAGCCAAATAGCACATCAACGAAGCTTAGAGTGGTTTTCGACGCATCTTGCAAGACAACGTCCCAGAAATCGCTCAACGATCTTTTAATGGTCGGACCGACCAGCCAGATCTCTACACACTGCTTCTTCGTTTTCGTATACATCGCTTTGCTATCACTGATTATGTAGTCAAGATGTTCCGTCAAGTCAACGTGTCAGCTCAGGATCACCGATTTCAATACATCCTTTGGAGAGCTTCGCCATCGCAACCCTTAAGCACCTTCGAATTGAATACCGTAACGTATGGTACGGCGGCTGCACCGTATCTAGCCATACGCAGTATGTCATACCTAGCCGACCACTTCATGGACAAATTGAGAATTGGGGCTGAAGCCATCAAATCGTCGTTCTTTGTCTATGTCTATGTCGTTCTATGTGGATGACTTCCTGGGTGGAGCGGACACGGTAGAGGAGCTACATCAAATCAAGAGGGAAGTTACAACGGTTCTACAGGATGGCCCATTGGAACTCGCAAAATGGCATTCAAACCACTGTAAGTTTGTCGACGACAATACAATAAAACACTTGCAGTTGGACGACGAGATGCTAACTAGCACGCTTGGCCTAAAATGGAACCAAGTACGGGACACCTTCATGTTTTCGTTTTCGCCAAGAGTAGAGTCAGACCACGTTAACAAACGCACGATCTTGTCAGTTGCATCGTCACTGTTCGATCCGTTGGGATTAGTTACTCCCATCATCATCGTGGCAAAAATCATCCTGCAGGAGCTGTGGCTACTAAAGCTACATTGGGATGAGTCAGTACCCCAAGGAATCCATACAGCTTGGATGTCTCTTCTTTCGTCGCTTACGTCCTTGGAGTCTATAGCAATACCACGATATTGCCTCCAACCGGCTATACACACTCTTCAGATACATGGCTTCTGTGACGCCTATATCAGAGCGTACGGATGCTGCATCTACGCTCGCACACTTGGATCAGATGGGCTAACCAAGGTACAACTAATTACATCCAAGTCCAGAGGTGCTCCCACCAAGAAGCTATCTCTACCCAAATTAGAACTGTGCGGAGCACATCTGCTAGCACAACTCTATCAGAAAATCATTCGAATCTTCGCAGATAGAGAGCCAACCTCGTCCTTATGGTGCGACTCAAATCGTTCTACATTGGAATCGCCAGCACTCAGCCACATTATCTACCTTTGTCGGCAATCGAATTGCTGAAATTCAAGAAATGACGTCAGATTGTCACTGGAGACATGTTCCAACGCTCTGCAACCCGGCAGACATCCTGTCCAGAGGCTGCTCTATCGCCGAGTTGGAACAATCGATATGGTTCGAGGGACCTGAGTTTTTACGTCAAGAGCAGCAATATTGGCCTAGGTACAATAAAGACATCATTGACATTGATCTGGAAACTGTGCAACTGGAGAAAAGAAAATCAGCCTTTGCCGTACAGACTACCAGAAATCAACTGCTTGAAGGAGTCTACAAATCCAATTCGTATCATCGCTGCCTATTAGTCGTCGCCTGGATGTTCAGGTTCATTCAGCGCTGTCGTAACCTCATGCCGTCCCAGTCTCCATCGCCAACCCCAACGGAATTGCAGCGGGCGCTGCATTGCATCGTCTGGAATATCCAAACCAATCACTTCACTCAAAAGATATCATCAGTCCTGAAGGGCCAGCCGATTCGCACTAACCTTAAAAACCTTAGTCCCTTTCTTCAGGTCACAGATGGTTTCCAACTTCTAAAAGTCGGAGGGCGCCTTTAGTTAGCAGACTACCCAGAGACCCAAAGTCATCCTGTCCTGCTCCCAGCTAAGGATCCCTTTGTCTCACAGTTCGTTCGCCGTCTCCATCTCCAAAACTATCACGCGGGACCAAGGACTCTTGTCGCTTTAATTCGACGACAGTTTTGGATAGTGAACGCTAGGGACTTAGCTCGACAAGTCGTTCGCTGTCGAGGCTCTCGCCCATTAACGCCGCTATCAACCGACCCAAACGACCTGGCCGCTCTTACGCCTGGTCACTTCTTAGTGGGTGACGCACTCCGAGCTCCTCCAGAAGCTCCACCAATCGACGACAATCTGGACAAGTTGGACCGATGGAAGAAGGTCAGCGCAATTAAGCATCACATCTGGAGTCGTTGGAGCCACGAATACATAAACGAGCTCCAAGTTCGCACAACCTGGACGAAGACTGCACCAAATCTAGCGGCCAACGACATGGTTATTGTTCACGAGGATAATCTTCCCCCACAACGGTGGCTTCTTGGCCGCGTAGTCAGCACCATCGCCGGATCGGGCAACATCGTGCGTGTAGCCAACGTACGCACCGCCAAGGGAATCATCCGCCGTCCCATACGGAAAGTCGCCTTATTACCTGTCTCTTGAAAGTCAATCGCATAGTTTCAAGGGGGCCGGTATGTTGGGCTAAAACCCAAATAGTACATTGATTATATTCAAATTCCGCGCCTTATGACTATTAGACAACATAACATCTGTTATACTAATGCTGCCAACTCGTATGATCGAATGAGTGGCAGAGAGAATAAGAAATAGTGTGAAAAAGAACTTGAAGTAACGCCATTATTAGAAAAAGTTGAAGTTGAGGAGAGCTGAAGTAGAAAGTATCAATAAAGTTATACAAATGAACTAGGACCATCTGACTTATTATTTTATACTCAAGAATAAAGCTCTTGTTTCAACAGCTACAATTATGAATGTAAACTTGCTGCGCTAGGATAATATAATAAATAAATTAAATTAAATTAAATTAATTACATAGGGCAATGCATTAAGACTTACATTAGAAGTATCATATACTAGTCGTCCTGCTCGCACTTGTGAAAAACCCTAAGTAGCTTTCAAATCTTCAATAAAATCTCTAATTAATGCGGTGGTGTCATAAGTCTCAGTTATTCAGTTTCATTTTCTTTCTCCTTATTTTCTATTTGAACGTCATTTGTTTTCTTTTTAACTTTTCCTTACTCATAATGTTTATGTCCTGTTTCTTAGGTACGCGTACGCTTCTCAATTTTATTCATTTAAAAGGTTTTATCTTAAGATTTGTATTATCAAAATCGAGATATTCATGATCTGATAAGGGAATTGTCACAGTTTTAGAAATATTAACAATTAATTTATATATTACAGGCTGATGGTGAATACGACAAGGAACAACTGAGAAGTGAGTAACTGTTTTGTCTGTCTGTCTTTTCAATAACTAAATTTCAATTTTGCAGTTCTTCGAAATGCTTTTAAGGCTTTTGACCACGATGGAGCAGGTTGGATCGAACATTCAGATGTGTCCAGCATTCTTGAAATCTTGGGCCAGAAACTAGAACCGCCAGCTGTAAAGGCACTTATTAAAGAGGTGGACAAAGGATCAACAGGAAAATTGGATTTTAGCCAGTTCTGTAAGTTGGCTGCTCGTTTTATCGAAGTCGAGGAAGATGTAGGAGCACTTCAAAATGAGTTGAAAGAGGCCTTTCGTGTTTATGATAAAGAAGGAAAAGGTTATCTAACAGTTGCCACATTGCGGGGCATTCTTCACGAATTAGACGATAAAATTTCTAACCAAGACTTGGATAGTATTATAGAGGAAATTGATGCTGATGGTTCTGGAACAGTTGACTTTGATGGTATGATAAGATATTTAATTTCACTAAAAAAATTATAATTATTAAGTGGTTATAACTTTTTCAGAGTTTATGCAAGTGATGACAGGTAATATATATCTGTGAATAAATGTATTTAGATAATTTTATATATTTGAAAATTTGGCTAATATGGTAAATTAGGATTATTGTTGTGGTTTGTTTTTTTATTAGAAACTGTATTTATATTTTGTTCCGACTGGGGGCACATCAGCTTACACCTCCAAGAATAGATAGAAAAATGTGGGATTTTCTACTGTATTTAAAAAAATATATTTTTGGCCTTTTTGCATAGTGTGTTTATATGTTATACATTTATTTTTATGTTTGAAAATGTACTTTTTTTAAAGATTTTCATGCCCACGAAACCCACTCACATCTATGTCCTGTTTCACCCTCCCTTTTGATTATTCTATTTCCAAACATTTTATTGTTTTCCATGTTTTTAGAGTAGAGCATGTTCTTCAAAACATACCTTTTTTTTTTTTGGAATATATATTTTCGCCGGAAACTTACCGGAATAGAAGCTGCTTTTAGCAATGTCAATAAGTCTCAGATTGTCGCAGCAAACTACATTTTCTATATTCATGTGATATCCTATACGTCTTCCACTTTTTGTAAGCTTTGTCACGTTTATTGATCGCAGTCCGAATGCCATTATGAAACCATGATTTCTCCGTTGCACGGAATTTTTTAATACGAACGTGAACGCAGCTGTTATACAAGTTACATATTGTAACGAAAGCCGCCCAAAAGAGCTTTCGATCCTCAAGCCAGTTGGCAACTCGAGCAGCTGCGCGATAAGGAGTTTTGACGGCACAGATCTCAAAACGAGCTAAGCTGCGCAATTCCGAGAATTTGACAGCCAGGATGCCTGGTCTCTCTGATTCTCTTGTTCTTAAGCCCGATTTCTTTGAACAACAAGCCGATTTGGCAAAAATAAAGAAAGTTACGAAATACACCAAAAATACGCGTGTTATCATTGCGAGGCGTAGTTGCTGAGTTGGCACTGCTGCCAGGTGTGGGGTCTCTAAGGTTTGCGAAAACCCTGACCAAAGAAAATGCCTCCGCTCGCCACCGGCGTCAAGCCTCCCCTGAAGGGCATAACCAGAAAGAACCGCGGGATGGTGCGGCTGCGCTGGACGCCGTAGATCGAGCCGTCGACCGCTCATTTCGGCTGATCGAGCAAAAAGTGGAGGCTCTGGATCAAACGCTGAACCTAAAGCTGGAACAGAAGTTCGAGCAGATGTGGGCGACTTTCGAGAGGACTATGCTGGTCGACCGCTCCGGAAATAATGGAGCGCAGCCTGTGCGCAGTCGCGACTGCGTGACACAAGCAGGGAGCGACCTGCATTCCGCCAGCACCCCGCGCTTCACGGAGGCAGCCAACTCGGACTCTGGACAGGCGCGGCAGGTGTATTCCCGAAAGATGGACACCGGGCCTGGAGCGGCATCAACTCCTGCGCCGCCGCCAGTATGCGACCTAACCCTACATTGGGGAATTCTTGAGGTGTCGGACGCAGAGCTGCCGCCCACATTCGACGGCACCCGTCCCTGGCCAGAGTTTCAACGCCTGCTGGACGACATGGCCGAGGAGTACCATTGGTCAGAATGGAAGAAGTGCAAGAAATTGTACACGAGTCTTCGGGGGCGTGCCCAGCGTTTTCACGCCACCCTCCCCGAAGCCATCCTCCACTCGTTTGAGCCCATAGCGGCTGATATGCGCCAGTATTTCACGGTCAGTAAGCATGCCGGCTATCACGCTTTTCACAATCGCGTGCAGGGACCCCGAGAGTCACTCGAGGACTTCGCCAAGGAGCTGGAACGCCTGGATAGATGCGTGTTAGGCGAGTTGCCGGCTGCGACTTACAACAGCATCATAGTGCAGCGCTTCATCGACGGGATCCGAGGGCCCGGATATCAGGTCCCAATCATCAGCAGCAATCCGCGCTCGCTGACGGATGCTCTCGATATGGCCTGCCGCATCGACGCCCAGTGTCGACGACGCTCAGCCGCTGCCGTTATGACCGTCGCCGCCGTGGACCCCGACGATCCCGTCGACGCACCCCGGAGAAGAAAGCGAGGCTCCCGACGAAATAACGAGTCGGGCCTGGACTCCTCCAGGAATTCCGTGTCGCCCTAGGGAAACTAGCTGTCGTCAGCCTCTCGGGGCGGAGGTTGACAGCCAACACCGACTGCCCCAGTGTGCTCACTCCCCCCATTCCTCACCGGCAGCAAAATAACCGCCGCACGTCTCCAGCTCGCCCTCAATCCCGGATTACTGGAGCGGGTCCCCACCCCTGCGACCCTACGCCACACCTCGAAGCGAAGCCGCCGCCCACCGAGCAACCTGGTGCCCGACAGAGTCTTCCAGAGTCTGGGACACCGCCACAGTGCTCCGGCCGAGTGGTCTTTCGAGCACCCCCACCCAAGAAGCTGCCGGAACGGGAACCCCTGCAAGGGAAGTGCCGTCCGCCAGCGCACATCCGTTCCAGGAGCCGCCGCCCATCGAGATCGTCTCTGGACCGCCGCCCTTCGCAAATAGTGCGATCCGAACTGCCGCCGCCGCCGAGTCTTACGGGACCACACCGCCGCCGCCTGCAGAAGGAGAGGAATTGGACGTGCACCCAGTGGACTCCGCCTTAAGCCGATTATTCGCCGAATACCCATCCGGATACCCATCGCCAATCCCCCTAACTACGAGAAAACAACGGGAGACTGGAAATCCGAAAGCTGAACGGTGCTGGATTTAGTCTCCGCCCGCCCAAGCTACGTATACCTGTCGTGCCGTGGGTGGTCCTCACTTACACTGCTTAATCTTTTTACAGAACCAGCCTTTACGCCTGATCACCGGGGCCGCCGTCTCCCTACTAAATGATAGGGATCTGCAAAAACGATCTGAAAGACCTTAAGTTGCGGTTTCCGTGGGGATATCTGCCGCTATATGCCCCAAATACACAGCAGCGAAATTTGCTTTATGCGACTGCACCCACCAGTATCCTGCCATATAGCGACACCCACTTAACAGTTCGATGCACGTCTGAAGAATAGCTGTCGTTGGCCCTGTTAGCACGTGGAACGCGGTCCCAATTACCGCCCAAGGTCTTACTAGGAAGCGCCTTGGTGGACACCTCCAGCAACACCAGCACCTTGCACCTGGTGAATCTCAGCGCACAGGAATACCTGCTACCCGCGCGAAAGATAGTGGGACAAGTGGAACCGGTAGAGCTGCTCGTAACTGCCTCTGACCCGGAGGTATACGAAGCCACCACGTCCCCCGATGCAGAAGTGGCCTCGGATTTGCCCATCTACCTTCATTCTAAGTGGACGGCATTGGTGGACCGCTTCCATAGAGTGTTTGCGCAAAGCGATGACGCACAGTAGCGCCTTTTCTCATTTAGCGTTGCAAAAATCATATCTTTGAACCAAATAAGGTAATCGAATAATTTAAACGGCATTGGACAGGTAATTGTCGTAAAATGTATATATGTATTGCATAATGTACCACGCCCACAAATTCGCCTTTTTAAAGGGTACCAAAGTGAACAAGAAAGGAAGCTAACTTCGGCACGCCGAAGTTTGTATACCCTTGCAGATATTATTTCATTGCATTTTACCTATACTTATTATGTTGAGAGTTTGACAGTTACAGTTTTACATTCCCAGTTTTACATTTTCCCTACACCTACCGATCG
>VNKB01003000.1:0-53234 GCA_008042735.1 Drosophila leontia | reverse complement strand
AACAAATTTGTTAGATTTCTACTCGATATTCGGACTATCGAACAAGTTCCACCACCAAATCGGAAAAAAATTTAAGCAGCTAACGATTAATAATTCAAATAATTCAATCTGATTTCAAAAATGGCCGAAAATAGATTTGTGTGATACACAATGTGTGAAGAAGAAGAGCTGTCGTTGGGGGCACTTCTAGGGGATTGGGGGGAAAATGTCTTCGCCAGTCGTCCATTCCTGAGACTGGCCAGTGAAAGAATTGTCGGGACCAATTGGAAGAACTGGTAGAAAAGAAAAAAAAAGCGGACTCTGCTTCATCACGAAGATAGAAACAAACTTAAAACAAACAATTAAAATAAAAATCTATACATTTAAAATGTATATGCAAATTATTTATTGGAAATGTACGCCCAACGCTTGCCTAATGCGTTTAGCACTTTCGGTTGCATTTCCTATACAAGTTTCTTAATCAGGTTGTCCCTCCCTTATTGCACATTTTTGCTCTGGATATGGCAAGGGACCTCGCTATAGTGGGGTATTTCGCAGAGGATCCCAAGGTGTTCAGGGCAATCCCTGAATTTTGAAGCTCCTCGAAGGTTGCTGGAGACAACCCAGCCAGTTCCATGAACTTCATCTTTATGTTGCTCTATTGCTGATATTATCAAGCTTTCGTCGTTGTTCATTTTCGTAATTTTTTTTGTTTCAAATAATTTCAAACAAGCTGTCAAAAACTAACGCAATAACGCAAGTTTTCTAGTATAAACTAGCGTCTTGCGTTATTTCGATTTCGATAGGTAACTCAGGTCGGTGTAAATATACTATAAAACTGTAACTGTCAAACTGTAAACATAATAAGTATAAGTAAAATGTAATGAAACTTTGTTTTGTGTGTGTTTTCAGCATTTAAATCTATAATATAAACATCAAAACCAATCTGCAAGGGTATACAAACTTTGGCGTGCCGAAGTTAGCTTCCTTTCTTGTGTTATCAATTTTTATTATAAAATTAAAGATAACAGTTATTATTCAAATTTTATAAAAAAATACAGAAAAAAAAAATAATTTACTTCAACTTCCCAAAAACATCAATTTTTAATTGTTACTACAAACTAAATATATTTTATATTTTGTTTCATATTTGTAATGCTTGTTTTATTTGCCAAGAATTAATTTCACCGCCGGCACAAGCAATTTTTAATGTTGACCCATACATTTTTTACTTTGAACAAACGTTGAAGAAAAATTGTGATTTAAAAGAATATAATCGAATCAGAAATTAACAAAAATGGTAAACTTTCAATTCAACTTTCAATTTATTGAAAAAGATTAGCTAAAAATTTAAACATTGGCGAAAACTATTAGTAGCACTTCTCAAAAATACATTCAGAAACTAAAACATGACCGATTGGAAATCAATTCTTTAGCTAAAGATATTGAACTTGTAAAACTTAGTCTATCCTTTTCATTTAATATTTAATTGTGTGTTCCTTATCAAAAATAACAGATGAGCAGCACCTTGACAGAGTCGACAGAGTTCTGGCATCATTTTTGTGAATGAAATGAAAACATTATTCAGTCTTGGGGGAATTGCTAGAGCTGGAAAACAATCGATGGCACTATCGATACCATCGATGTTTCTTAAATTTTGTAAACATGAAACATCGATGTTTTCTTCAAAAACATCGAAAACATCGATGGTCCCAAACATCGATTGTTTTCCAGCTCTAGGAATTGCCATATTATAAAATAAAAATACAAATTTATTTAACGACTACATTATTAGTAAATGCAACAATAAAGGAAGCCAACCTCGAATTTGGTTTACCCTAAAATTCGCAGTCCTTGAACGGCGAACGATTTCGAAAAAGAAACCTATCGGAGAGATGTAAAACATTTCTATGTAACACAATTTTAGTAATTTACACAGGTTCTTACTTAAACCTACCGATCGTTACTGTCACAGCAATATGATAGTCAGATTTTATAAAATGTACACTGAAAATTCGATGTCACAAAAGTTTACTATATAGATATAGTCGTCCGATCTGGTCTGTCCCATTTACCCTATTCCTGCAGTAGAAATGAGTCTATCTACTAATTTTTATTCAGATATCTCGAAAACTGGGAGAATAGTTTGCATAGAAACGGCAGGGTGCTAGATCTACTCGGCTGTTGATACTGATCAAAAATATATTTATTGCTTATTTATACCTTATTCAGCAAAGAAATTGTAGTTGTGGTCCAGCCCACCCTAGGTTTCAGAATAATGCTGATTTCATCATTAAAATTAAATATCAGCAACTCAACAGCTTAAGATCAGTTAGTTTAGTTGATAAATCGTCTTCCATGATCCTAGATTCGCAGGATCTGGGTAAAAAGAACTGTGCAACTCACGGATTACAAATTTCGCTTTACACATTTCAGTTTCCGCCCTTCCGCGTAACCACCCACGTAGGTGGAATCAGGTCAGATCCGTCATTCATTATTTCCCTTTTCGCAACATTCCGCCATCAAGTTAATTTCCGTACCCCTAAAACCGAAGTCGCGGTCCGCTTTACTCCCCTGCACCAAATACTATATGGATGTGTAAAGGACCGCCTCTCATATTTTCACTCCCACTTTATCCACGATTCGTGCTTAATTTAGTGTTTTGGAACTACGTCAATATTGGACATGGTTTTGCATGCGATTTTCGAACGTCGCAGCTCTGTCTGCAATTCAATTAGACCAATTAAATAATTTTCAATTGACGTGAAATATTTCAGCTAATACCATCGTGATGGACAGCCGGACAGTCGGACTGGCGGGACATGCAAATTGACCCCAGGCCCTGTGTCCCAGCCCATCTCTCAACGAAACGTTACTCCCTTTTTCCTGCGTTTTCCCAGCGACTGTGGGAATGAATATCGATTGCCGAGCACTTTTTCAGCTCGCTTCGATTGTTTTGTTTTGCTCGGTTCCTTTATTGGAAGCGGTGCCTTCTCATTTGCCTATGACTAGGACACCGTGGTGCACAGTTATGTGGAAATTGTTTGTTATCGTATCGTCGGGAGTGTCACTTCTCATTTGCGAATACTTTGAAGTTTTCTCCTAGTTATTTGCATCAACCATTCCCTTATTTGGAGGCCCTTTTATACTCTTGAAGGGATTAATTCGCCCGTTTATTACTGTGCAAACTAGTCCCTTAGTTTTGCAGATATCTGAAGAAAACTTTTCAGATACAGACCAGTCCCATTTTCCAGTGAATTTGATAACATTTGCGAATTTTTCTAATCGAGCAGTAATTTAATTCATAAAATCCGAGGATACAGCATTTTAGGCTGCAGATAAGAATTTCGAAATATTTTTAATTGCAGTCAGCTGTTTTGGTGGCAAAAATAGATCATGTATAAACTAGTTTAAAATTGTATCAAAATTGCACGACCAAATCACATAGCTGCCATTGCAAATATCAGAAAAAATTAAGAAAATAATAAGAAAATATTTGGGAAATCGAAGAAGCGATTTAATTATTAGTATCATGATACAATAAGCCCCAGTTCGGCCTATCAAAATTTAAGTGAGACGGGTATAGTCTGTCAGTGTGAGTGAAATGGCAAGCACAAGCTGTCAAAATAAGCCCGAACGATTTGGCCCCTTGTATAATGCCAATTTGTGATTTATAGTCCGAAAAAAGTTGGATCAAAATGTAAACTGCAGCTTCCCGAAGTTAGTTTACTGCCTGGTTTCCATGGGATTTAATATTTTTGAAATGTTTATTGTCTTGTGTCACCTTTATATGGAAAAAATGAAGCTCCCATCAGTAGCAACGAATTTGTGCTGAGAGCCAATTTAATTTCGTTCCATTTTCTATAAATCCAATTAACTTCCACATCCCTTCCTGTAATTCACAAGCCAAGCACGCTGACCCATTTTCTGGGATAATCAACCTCGCCCCACTGTGCGCGTCTCAGTGGTAAACGTACATTTTAGTGTTCTCCATTTAGTGGTGGGTGTTTAACTGCTGGCCACCGACTCGTGCCTCTCCTTGTGGCTCTCTTGACAGGTGGTGGCCAGCAGTGGATGGAGGCAGAGTGGTTCCCCCTCGTTGGCATGGTGCACGCGAAAAAGCCAAACGAAAACTACATTTTCCAGGCCAACACTCTGATACTTTCGTGGAGTGCTTCTGGATCTGTTGGGCGTGTTGGTTCAGTTGGTCACAGGACTTAATCGCAATTCATATTTCTGTATTATTCCCAATCGAAGCAGATTGACGGAGCTGGCGGATTCCTTGCCTTTGTTTTAACATTTGCAATAGCGAACTGTCTGATCCCAGGATGAGTTTGCTGCTGAAACGTCGCTCGCGCAGCGAAACGCGCCCCAAGGAGATTCCGGAGAAGGCGAAACAGCCGGAAACGGAGACGAAAACAGAGAGACCGGACAAACAGCTGGATAGACCCCATCATAACGTCCGTCATCCCCATCCATATGCCAGTGAACAGAACCTAAATAAACTGGGCCTGGTTTCTGGCAGTGGCCTCATGGGTAGGCGCAAAACCTCGGCGGAGCTGATAAGCGAGGCCAAAATGTTTCTGGGAGAAGCTTCGGGAGCGATGCCACTGATGGCCACCGGCGGTGCTCGCCTGGTCAGTACCCGGCGACCCATTACGCCACGCGAGTCCGGTCGGGTTTTGTACGGCAAAGTCGCCTTGGCAGGACGGCCACCTAGCGCCTTCTCGTAGGTTCCACACTCGGTAGAGACAATCTGCTACTTGTGACTCCCTTTCTGTTCTCTCTTCAGTATGCGATATCTACAGAACGAGAAGCCCAGCACGCCGCGCCAACTGCCGGCCCTATCCGGCTCCGGCCATGCCACGCCCATGCCCCCTAGGAATGGCGCCCTGCTGTGCCAGTCCAGCACAGAGACCCTAATCGAGCTCCTGAAGCAACACAGAGGTCTTAAGGACTGCAGCGACGAGACAGTGCAGCACGTAAACGCCGTAAGTAGGAACGAACTTCCAGAATTCGGGGATATTTCGCAATATTAATAAACAAAGCACGCCTTCAAATGAATAAATCAATTGCAGATCCTCCAAGAACTCTACACTCGTGTAAGAAAACAGGAGCGCAGCTTTAAGCGTGGCTTTATTCTTGGAGGACTTTATGGACTAGTGGAATGCAGTTCACCGCGTGTTCTCTTGGCGGTGGCCCGTGTGGTTTTATCGGTGAGCTTCGCTTTATCTATTTCTTGATGACAAATCGTTTATCAGTATGGATCCCATTGCAGCTTCGTGTTACTGGCAGTAATCTGACTGGAGCCTGCAAACTGATCTTCAAGGTGGCCAGACACGAACAGCATGACGCCCTGTTCCATGAACACGATGTGCTGGAACTGCTGATCGATGGCTTGGGACACGCCTCGCCCTTGGATGACCCAGAAGCGTGCATCTATGCCTACGGCTGCATACGTTTTCTGACCGCCAGCAGTGCCCAAGACCGGGACGATGCACTAAACCGCAATTGGATTGGTCTGGAGAGTTCAGGGGCGAGTAATACACTTTCTGAGGCAGTAACATCGCCGGCCCTTGCCGCCATATCTGCTCCACTGTGCCCGCAAAAGTTGACGGGTCAGCAGACGCTGGTCTCCCGACTATCTCGTCACGGAGCCGTAGAGCTGATGATCCTGCATCTGCAGATGCTGAACGAGGCAGGGGCCACAACGCGCCTGCAGGGGCCACCGCTGCACACTCTTTACCAGCTGTCGGCAGCGATGAGGGCTCTGGCGGATGTCTCCCAGCAGCAGCAGCGCTTGCAGCTCCAATTGCAGCTGGCATGTCCGCATCTCATTCGGGCAGCTGAGGTGTCGATGGGCGAGCTGGAGGTCCAGGCGAACGTAGTTCGCACTCTGAGGTGGGTTTTGCTTTCTATTTAGTTTCGTTGTTGCAATCTTTAATCCTTTTAGCGTGCTTTCCGAAGACTCCGAGTGCTGTGAAACGCTGCACAATTACGCTGCCCGCATTGGCTTGCTCCTGGGTCCCTCCTGTGCTGGTGGCCAATGCAGTGAACGCCTTCTGGCCGTCCTGAGTCGGTTGGGATACATGCTGGGCAATATTCTGGCCAAGCACGAGAATGCTCGCATTCAGGTAAGTTTTCCTTGCGAAATTGTCATACAATTACTGTTTTTTTCGTAGATATATAAATCATTTATTGATGTTTTCTGCAGTATTTCCAGAACGATGTGGCCATGGAGTATCTTTTGAATGTCTTGGAACAGCTAAACGATCGTTCGCCGACTAGTGTGGGCCTCTTGGATGCTCAAATCAAGCTAATACGAGTGGTGGCCAATATGAGTGTGAATCCAGAAGTGGGAGCAGGCCTGGGTAATGTCCGATCCTTGGGTTCGGTACTTCTTCAGCTTCTGAGCACAACCAGTAGCGAGTTGGAAAAGAAAAAAGTAAGCTTTTCGACCAAATATTCCAAGGCAGAAATTCAGTTGTAATTTTAAAATAATTTCTTTTAGTCATCGGAGCAACAGGAGCTTTTGCACGCCACCTTGGGAGCCCTTCACAACCTATGCTTTTATCAAGACAAGCAGGCGGCCATTCAACCTTTGGCAAAGGGATCCCTCCAGAGTTTAATTGATGAGCTATCTTCTTCGCTGGCGAAGGTTCTGGCCACGTGCCAGGCTACAGCGACGAAAGTGGAGTTGGCCAGAGTGCTGGGAAATCTAACGAGGAATGAAAGAGCTAGGCTATGCTTTTGTAGCTCTGGAGGCTTGCCCCTAATAGTACAGCAGTTAACAAAGCAGGCAGCTGGTCAGGACTACGAGCTCCGAACCTGTGCCATTGGTGTTCTTGTGAATCTCCTAGGCGATGGCGAGCAACGACGTCCATTTCTCCAACTGCGAGGAGCGGAACTTTTGTCCCTATTACTGCGTGGGTCTCTGGAGCAGGAGGACTGGTTTCTGGCCAACATAGTTTGTCAAGCGCTATGGAATCTTCTCATCGATGGGCAGTGTGCCGCCAAACTCTGCCAAAATGGCAATATTCTCGACGAAGTGAGCGATCTTCTGGCCGATTACCTTGACGAAGAACGAATACCAGCCGGAGATAACGATACCGATATCGCTTACGATAACGACGAAGACGATCCTGGCGATAATCGCTACGAAGAGGAGGAAAAGCACGCCGAAACGGATACTGAAGCCCACGACGCCTTGTGGGAAGATTTTGCACTGGTGGCCACTGATCTGCTGGAACGCATCCAAAATAACTTCGATAGACAGCAGCAATCGCAACCCTCGGTACCACAAACCGATAACGAAGACGATAACGATGTATTCATCGAAGAAATGTAGTCAAAATTTGTTCGATAGTCTGCAGTTTTTCTATGTGTTTGCGTAAATAATTTTATAATTATCTGGAACAAAAAACTAAACCAATAGAAACGCTTTAAAATACTCGATCCTATGCCTTACTTAATGGAAAACTTTTGCATTAAAAAATTTTAGCGAACAAATAATCTTCTAAATAGAAATCGACATGGTTCATCAAAATTGTGTACAGGAACACAACTCTGTGTCAATAGGGAGTAAGACTTCATGGAACTTAATACCATATAAAGGATATGCCACTATCTCCCAAAACAATGACATCGGTAGTTTCCAAAGGGGAAATGTGCAAACATTTTTGTCGCTCCAAAACACTAAGCTACAAGCAAAATACTTATTCATGGAAGGAAGGTCGGTGTATATAAATGAGCCGAAGAAGCTGAGTTTTGAAATAAACGATATCAAAGCTCGAAGTCTAGGTATAGAATGTCGGTTAAAACATAAACACAATTATCAATGCTTTACAGACGCCATTACTTGAAAGTAAGAGCTTGGACATTAAGTTTTCTGCCTCCTGGATTTGAATAGGCCTAAATTAAATTAGGCTAATTCATTTTTCAAGTAATTTCATAACTTTATATAACACGTATTTCCTTTTAAGATATTAGTTTTTATAAAAATAATACAAAAAAAACAGCTGACGTAATTGCGATAGCGATCGGGTTTCCTAGAGTAAACAGCTGCTATCTGCCAAATGTCCCTAATTCTGTTAACCAGTGTAATTTAAGCCAAACGACATTTTCGAGTGATGACAACATCGCTCACAAACGCACAGTGAGACCCCAGTTGGAAACCAACAGACACACACAACCACGTCTTAGAGCCAAGTTTGCCAGATTGGGCGATATAATTCCAATTGGACGTAGTATTATTGATGGGCACCCCATTAAGCTGGGCTTTATTCATAGATCAGAATGAGTGTGTGTGCGTTGAGGCATGTGTGAGTGTGCAACAACAAAACTAAATAAAATAATGCGAAAAAAGTTTATCGCTGTAGGCAGCGCTGCCGCTGCCCTCGTTTTTTTTTTTTTTTTTTTTTTTTTGGCAAAGTAGTGAATCATTCTCGCATGTTGTTTCTCTTTTCGGGCTCTCTCTTTCTCTCTCTCTCTCTGAATTGTTCTCTCTACCTTTCTTTATCAGTTGTTCTTGTTTTTTTTTTTTTTTTGTAATGTTACCTCTTTATTTATTTTGTTTAATTATAAATCTAACAAAACAAACAGCAAAAGAGAAACTTTACCAAAATTTGAGGTTAGAGACAAGGAAAACATACATCAAATCAGCTGTTTTTTGGGGTACTGTGTGACAACATAAAAGGTGCAAGTGGGCGGTGCCGGCTGTTAAAAATGCAAACCACAATTACAAATAATTTGGTATCCAAAAAATAAATAAATAAAAAAAATTAAGAAACACAAAAAAAAATATTTCAATAAGAATAATATATAATATAAGTTAAAAATAGAAAACTTCGAAACCTCGAACTACTACATAGTAGTTTTATTTCAAAAAAGATAATGTAAAGAAATAAATAAGAACTATGTAAATCCATAAAAAACATTGCAAATAATTTAAAATTCATTTTAGGTCAATAGATATCCGTTTGGCCATACATATTTTTTCCAGATTTAATCTAAACAAAATATTGCATTGGAAACCTACACTAAAACTACACTCTTCTTCGCATTGCAAAAGTAACATTTCGAATTTATAATGTTTTCACATTAATTTGTGCAAACGTCAGCTAAAGAAAGTTTTAGTTTTCGTTTATTACTTTAGTGCATTTTTGTTTTATTATTTTTTTGCCGAGGAAGACTTACCATAGATTTTCCTTTTCCGTGGCGACATCCTTCTTCTTATTGGTAAACGATGAGGTCAGCGCATTTGTCTGCGTCCCACTGTCCAGAGCCATGGTGTTGTTGTTGCTATAGCTGCGTCGGACTGCTCCTATTGGAACGCTCGCTTCCTGGTCCAATTCCAAGTGAGGATGTGGGAGGCTGATGAGAGAGAGAGGAAGGGGAGATGGCGAAATGAAAAAGTTAGCAAACAAACAAAAACAAAAGCACTCGCGAAGAAGCGAGACAGACGGTGACGGTTGCAAGGTGTCGACTGCGCTGCCGGCTTCGCTGCCAGCGTCGCGAATGATTATATGTCTATTTAAATGATTTTATTTGTTTATAGCGCATGCACTCTGCACTGCAATCCCGCTACCGCTCCTTGGCCCGCTTTTTGTTGTTTCAGTTACGACGCACAGCTGCGGAATTTCCCCTCTCTTTCTCTATTCTTCCATCACATTTTGTTGCCTTCTTGGTGCCCACTTTTTTCCATTTGTACGTACGCAGTTTTTCACACTCGTCGCTCTCCGGTGAAAACTCGCGGCCCAACGTTTTCCACGCACGTCTCTTCGCTAATGTTTTCGATCTCAGCAAAAAAAAAAACAAAAATATGAACAGACGTTGTTGAGGCACACGAATAATAAGTTTTTCGCTATGAAATGAGTTATTTTGTACGACGAATCAGGCACAGTGTGTACACACGCGATTCGTACTGCCAGTGTGGTAACACTGCAGTGGCTGGCCAAAAAATACTGCAGGGCGCAGGGCTGCATGCGAGCTAGAGATGGGCACGATTGCAGTGCATCCCAAAAGATGGAAACTTTTTAATAATTTTTAGTTTCGTTACAAACAGTGGGAATTCCCTTGGCAACTGCATGACTGATTATATCAGCAACTGGAAACAGCTTATACGATATTTTCTGTCATTGAGCGACTACAAGGCTGCTGAAAATATCGACTGTGTATCTGAAAAGACAGTGTGACTAACGAGTTCTCTAATAGGGTATTCCCACAGAGCTAACATTACGTTGAACGAATGGGCATTCGGATTTGACGTTTCGCAATTTCTTAATTTGTACCGCATCCGTTGTGCATTTAAATTTTATGCGCTTCTGTTGGCGATAGTTTTTCGGTGCAACTCTGATTTGTTCTTCTTCACAGTGAAAATTTGGCCATTCACAACGATAATTGAGCCATTTTATCCTTGCGGCTTCCTAATTTATTAACAGGACACTTTCTCTTCCTTGCAAATACAAAAATGTGACTGCCCAATTTCAAAAACTTTGTATTAGCATCTAGCAATTTAATTAAATGAACATTTTCTGCTTTCTGAATGTCCAAATTACACTTTTCCGCACATTATTCTTCAGTGCAGTTCCATAATTTTAAATATGTAAAGAAACTGCGAGATTCTTTTTTATTTAGTTTTTTATTCTTTCTCGAACCCTGCTCTGAAAATACTAAAAGTTTGCCCTAGTATAATCTCCTAACGCCATGCAACTTTCTAGTATTTTAATTTTTAGTCTCGATACTGGTCTTTAAATCAGCGCTCACGAACAGCCGTGTAAGACTATTTGCCTCTCGCTTTCTCTCACGGCTCTGAAACGCCTTTTTCCCCCTTTCGATTCCGTGTTTTATCAGGAAAATACAGTTTTTTGAGATTTTTTAAGAAGAAATTTAAATTTGCATCTGGCAGCACTGTATTCATTGATAACACTGTGTGAGCCCGCTGGTATATTTAAATGGTCAACCTGCGGTCACACTGCCCTTGGTTTTATCTTTTATATATTTTAGTAATATTGCTCATAATACCCCCATTTTGTTACTCATATTTTCGGACATGCAGTCCACTAGCTTTTGCCTGGCTGTGATATTTCTCACTGGAGTGGTACAAATCGATGGTAAGTTATTTTGAATGCAAGTGCCAACGAGTTCGTTTTCCCGTTGATGTCTTTTGTTTCAGCTGCATGTGTGTGTGCGCGCTGCACTTGTGTGTGTTCTATTTTCATTTTCACCTGTTAAAATCGGAAATCGGGAAAAGTTAACTAAAATGCGATTATTGCCTAGGAAATTTTTGATGCCTCTTTTTATGACCACTAGTTTGGGCTTAAAAAAACGGTAAATTAGTCTTATTTGTCCGTCGCCTAAGGAAAGGGAACTTTTCCACTTTTAATTCAATGAGATCTTTATTGTAATTTAAATCTAAAAGTTAAACAGACCTTTTCCATAAAAAAACAAGAAAATATAATTTGTATACCCTTGATGTTTACAATTAATTAAAAGTTGTATATATATACATATACATAGCATAAAATAATTTGGTTCTGATAAAATTAAACCAAAAAATATGTTTTAACTAACTAATTTCGGTGTTTTTCAACGTATTTTTAGCTACTCTGAGATATGAGCATTCATTATTATTTTAGAATTTCGGTTTTAATTTTATGAAAATCGAACATATTTCAAATCTAAAATACAGTTATTTCATACGATTAAACTCTTTTTTTAATTTTATCAAAACCAAATTATTATATGCTATGTATAAATATGCAACTTTTATATATATTTATCTATTAGTTTGACCAGAATGGATCGATTCCCAATAATCCAACCGCAAACTCCAAGAGTAGTTAGCTTCCTCTCTTCTTTTCTATTAATTTCCCGATCGTTCATATGGCAGCTAAATGATATAGTCGTCCGATTTTCATAAAATTAAAGCCGAAATTCGGAGAACATATATATTTACCAAATCTCAAAAAAGCTGAAAATATGTTGGAAAACAGCAACAAATTTATATTTTCGATCGTTTCTATTTCACTACATATATGTATGATCCGGTCCGATCCGACTTATATAGCAGTGAGAGTAGACAGAAGATTATATGCAAAGTTTCGTTCAGATAGCTTCAAAACTGAGGGACTAGTTTACGTAGAAACGGACAGACGGACATGGCTAGATCGACTCTGCTGTTGGTGCTGATCAACAATATATACACTTTATAGGGTCGAAATGTCGTCTCCTTTATGCGTTGCAAACTTCTGACTAAAATTGTAATTCCCTGAAAGGGTATAAATATATAAATAATACAATACTTACATGTATGCAAATGAATTGCCTTTATTTCCTTTCTGCTTGTTATTTTTTACTTGACTTTGACTGTCAGACAAACTAGTGTTTATATATTTGCGTAACGTAAATAACGAACTTTAATAGATGAAATAACTTTATATGTAACTAATTTTATTCCAGTTCTGATTTTTGTTTATAAGAAATTCTGATATTTATCTGAAAAGTATGACTTGGCTAGCTACTTACTTACAGTATGTTTTAAGTTAATTTGCAAGCAAGTTTTCAGTTTTCCCAATGTTTAATAGATTTGTTAACTTGTGTTTTATTATTATTGTTTTAGGACTTCTGCGCCGTTGTTACCAATGCCGATCCCGCGGGGAGTTGGGCAGCTGCAAGGATCCCTTCA
Organism: Drosophila leontia; assembly: GCA_008042735.1. Lineage (NCBI taxonomy): Eukaryota > Metazoa > Arthropoda > Insecta > Diptera > Drosophilidae > Drosophila > Drosophila leontia. The sequence goes on along the minus strand of VNKB01003000.1, from coordinate 40,570 downwards.
CCTTCAATGCAACGGATGTGGAGAACGAACCAGGACTGTCGGCGATTCCCTGCGCCAGCGGATGGTGCGGCAAGGTGATCGAGGGCGGAGGCACCTACGCCATTGACGACTACGACCTGGCCATCCAGCGGATGTGCGTTCAGCGTGGTCCGGATGACAACATGGACCGCTGTGCAGACACCATATACAATTACAAGAAGGTCTATATGTGCTTTTGCCAGGGCGACTTGTGCAATGGGGCGAGTAGACTCCCCTCCCTCACCCTGCTGCCCCTACTAGCTGTGGCGTTGCCGCTTGTTCAGATGTGGATTCGCGGCTAGAATAGTGCAATAATCCTCGCCAGCGATGTATATACTTTTTTAATACTCATAAAAAACGAAATGCAATATTCACCCTCCAATACTAAGAGTTGTCTCGTTTTTCAGCAATTCTTAAGTATTCATCCCATAATTTAAGCAATAACGTTGTGTAAATATGAGCAATTAAATCAAAATAAATACTTGAGAAAGCTATGCTTTCGTTTACTCGAGATACAAAATGCTACACAGCTTAATTTTGTATTATTCTACAAAACTATTATAACAAACGAAGGCATTGCAACTGAATAGTTTGTATACTTTTTTAATATTAATATTGATATTATATTTAATATTGCATCTCCTGCATAATTCAGGAACAAATGTAATTCAAATGTAACTTCAAGACTTTGTTTTTTAAGAACTACTATTGGATTCACTCTATTAATTTAATGCAGGGATCGTAAATAATGATTGTCAATGTTTTCTTTAAACAAAAAAATCATCCACTTGGAAAAACCGCAAAAAAGTACGAAATATACCAATCGGCTACAATTTTGATGCTGATGCTAATCAATGATTGTTGCAATTTAGATTTTTATATATTAAACCAATTTTTATTATTTCACTCAGAATTTCGCTCAATGTGTTTTTTGGGTTCGCATGTTTTCGATTCAGAGGATCACATACAATTTTTTTCAAAGAAAAATCTTAGAAAGAAGATATCACATACTGAGCGATTCAGAGCAAAAAAATTTAATATAATAATGGTTATTCTTTGAGCGATTAAGTCAATATAAAATTATAATTATTAATATTTAAATCATTAAACATTGATTTTTATTTTTTCACTGCTTTAATGCGATAATTGCAATTACATACAAGCATATGTATGCAAATCAGACCCGTATATGGGTCAAAAGGTTACCAGCAAACCCAGAAAAAGCTCCTCTAGAAAAAAATTATATGATGTATGTATATATTTATTAAATCACTTTTCCGTATGCACTTTCATTGACATACTTAACTAAGAGGTTTTAATGAAAATATATAAAATATAGAAGAACAAAAGGTATTCATTTGCTCTTGCTCTTAAAAAAAAAAAATTAAACGAAACGAAACAAAGCGAAGGCCGGCTTTTCACAAATGCCCTTGCCTCCTGCCCATTATTGGATAGATGACGCATTCATCTAACAACATATGACTTCTTAACTCCACGTACGATAGGAATACTAGCTAAATACAAAGGGATCCTGAGCCTGCTCACTTTCCTTCCCGCAACTTTTCAGCTTGCTCCCGCAAACACGGCGGACAGCGATTGCTCTGGGCTTGGATCTGGTTGCGACTTTTGGGAGGCTCATGGCATTCTATGTGGTAAAATCCCGAGCAAGTCTGACAGAACACCACTGGCTCCCTCTCTGGAAAGATACAAATTGAACAATTTCGATTAAATAACATTGCAAGGAGGTTTCTAAACGATATTTCTAAAATAATGATTCTGACACAAAGATCTTATTATAAGGTGCATCATAATGACCGTACATTTAGACTTCCATATTGAAGAATTTTTTCTTCCCTCTCTCTCTCTCTATCGCTAGAGCGGACTTGGTGCGGATGGAGCCGAAAGATGTCCGCTAAAAATATTAAATGCTCAAAAATAGACGCGCAAACGGACGAATAGCGGACGAGTATTGCTAATTGTCAGGATAATATCCGCTAAAGATGTTGTAAAAGGTCCGCAATTGAAATCTTATTCGGATTCCGAAAATTATAGCATTTTCAGCCACAAAACCCATGACATGTGATTAACTTTATTATCGTTTATGAGCCTGAATCGGACGTTTTGTCCGCTTGAAACCCTTAAAACTATCGTTTTCAATATCATAAACGAACCTTTTTGCCTGCTGGGTGAGTGCACACAGATCAGGCAAGTGCGTAGGCTCCGCACAGATCTAGAATGTTTGAGAAATCGTGTGAACACCTACTGCTGTGTACGTATAGGAGAACGGTTGACTCTAGAGCACCGTCTCTGTCTATTTGGCTTTTGAATACAATTTCAAACGAGCCTAGAGAAACGTCTCATCTTGTTACTACAAGGGCTTTGCCAGTCTGCTAGTTGTCATTGCTTATTTCCCTGAAAACGTAACGTTTCACTGAAGAATAACATTTCTAATTTAAACGACGTTCCCTTGGGCCATCACCAGCTAGTTTAGCCTGATCTTTAGCTGTGATCTTACAAAGATTGAAGTCCTCACAAAAGTTAGGGTATCAATTAAAAATTATCATAATGACTCACCCACTCGGTGCTTGCATTCCTTGCATTCGCGGCACTTTCGGCACTTTGAGGAGCTGGACTCGCCATGCTGGCACGATATGTCGCCAACGGACGGGGCATCTCCGATTCCAGTTGAACCCGATCTCTTGCGATTGTACGCTCTTTTGGCCTGCAAGCGCTTCTCCTTCGGCGAGAGCAGGAATTCCGGCTTATCCTTGGACTTTTTGTGGCCACGGACACCTAGAACCAGTGTCTCCATGGCACTCAACTGCTGGCCATAGTGAAAATCGACACCGCTGGCATTCTGAACTGTCCGACGCTTGCGCTTGGAGTGTCTCTGATTGAGTTTCTTGACCACCTCCGGTGTGTAGAGACCAAAAAGTCCAAGGAAAGACTCCTGACCGTACTCCGACGGAAGGATGCGGGTCTCCCGCGGCTCATCGCGCCACTGGGCGGCGGATGCAAACAGCCTTTTCTGCTCCTGCTGCAGTTCGGCGCTCGAATCGTCAGAGCTGCCAGATGTTGAGCCCGCCGGCTGGAGCTGGGAATTCGATTGCGGATTGGGCGACGATTTTCTGCCGATGTTCCTGACCTTGTAGTTCTTCGCCGGCATCTGTACGGGCATGTGTGGCGTCGATTTCTTGGTTAAGGCATTCGATTGCACCTGCGACGGAGCAGCAGCAGCATTACTTTTTGTAATCTTCGAGGCAGCAGGCGGCAGAGGAGGAGACGACGGATTCCCGATGTCCTTGTAGATTTTATTTAAACGACTAAATTCAAGACTAGTTAGCTCCATCACCTCATCGTCACAGAATGAGCGGGGCTGTTGCTTGGTTTTTCGGGCTCTTTTTAAGGCATAATGGAGGTTAGTGGGCCTCTGGGCCACGGCGTCGAATGGTGGAATATGCGACGCCATCACCGTTGGGGTTATGGGAGCTAATGGCGGCGGTGAGCTACACGAGATGTTCTTTCTCTTGGCAGATAACGACGATTCGACGGCGTCGCTCTTGCTAATACGCTGTGAATGGTGCGTCAGTTCCGCCTGCGACTGGGACTGGTGCGGAGGAACCACCTCGTTCATTTTAGCCCAATGCGTCTTCGGGCCACGAGCCGCTGCTATTTGCTGTCCCAGGCCCAAAACGGGAGGCGCTAACATCAGAGGGATATTTTCATCCAGTTCGCTCAGCTTCAGGGGCGGCACACCGGCCTCGTCGTCCTGACTGAGCAGGAAATGTTTTCGGATGAGCATCTCTTCATTGGCGCGACTCACAACCGAGTGGGGCCTGATCTGATAGCTAGCATCGGCAATCAAGGGCACTATCTGGTTTGAAACAAACTCATTGAGCACTGCCGGAACACTGGCAATGTTGTTCTCCTGCAGCTTTCGGTGGAATTCATCCAGATCGTCGTTCAGGCGAAGCATCAGGAACTGGTGCTCGGCGTTGATTTCGTACACCTCATCCTCCAACTCGTCCAAGATGCGGCGCATCTGCACGGGATCCTAAAAATAAGTTTAATCGTAAAAAATAATTTTATTTTAGATTTGAAATAAATAGCAAAATGAACATTATAATTATAAATGCTGTAAAAAGTAATATCATATTAATAATATTATATTTACAGTTTGACAAGCACAGTTTTACACTCGCAGCTTTACATTTACTCTACATCTACCGATCGTTTCTATGGCAGCTATATGATATAGTCGTCCGATCTGGCCCGTTCCGACATTTGTATATAGCAGTGAGAGTAGTCAGAAGACTGCAAATGTACATACATACATACATAATACATACATACATACATAAATTAAAGTCTAAGAAAAGCTTGTTCTCTACGTATTGGGACCAAACCTGCGTGATTAGCTCCTGGATTCGGTTATAAAGTAGGAATTCTACGAAATTCGCAGAGAACATATGTGTATACGTATGTATGTACATACATTATACATACATACATATGTACATATGTATGCATAGCGAAGACTTTACGTTTCAGAATGCGAAAGGGAGAACGAACACCTGACCCAAAATGTTCATAGAAATAATAAAGTTCACTCGGGCTCGGGCAGACCAGACCCCGGATTCCGTCGCCGAAAACAAAGGACACATAGAAAGAGATAGCCTGAAGGAGAGAGATATCCTCTCGTGTTTTTAACTCACCGCATCTGCCTGCTCCTTGAAGACCTCCGAGACCAACTGGGGGATAGAGCAGAAAGAAAGACAAAGGACTTGATCAAGTAATTATTCGCTAATCAATGGAACCCATTACACCTCCTCCGCTGCCCTCTACCACATTCCACGACAAAATTGCGACACTACTCACCGTGTGAACCTTGAGGAAATCGCGCATCGCACGCTGGCAGTAGATAATATCATCCTTAAGCTCCAGGGGCAGTACGTAGAACTTCTCGACGTAGTACTTGTACTCTTCGTAGTCCTCAGTTCCGCTCATGTCGTCCGATTATATGGCGGCTATATAACCCAGTCCAAATCACGCACGCGACTCTTTTCGATTCGACTTGACTCGACTCGATTTGATTCGATTCACTTGTGGGATTTCATGTGCATGGGGAACTCTGCTCTTGTGGGGACGGACAGTCGGATTCGGTGAATTCGTCGTAGGACCCTTGCAATCCTTGAGACCGGAAATCGAGGGGAAACGAATACCGCGATTCGAAAGCAGTGAAAGAGCGGAAGGTAAAACCGACAAATGCAAAATTAATTGTTGATTTTGATTTCTTTGCGGCAGTGTAGCCGAATTCGCTCATTTAATAAAATGCTAACGCCTTTGCCCATTGCAATGTCTGGATTTTCCGTGGTCCCAAAAGGAAGCGCGCGATTTAAAATATGAAAATATTTTGTAACTAAATTCAAACGAAAGCTACAGAAAACATACAGTCCATTAACAAATTCCCTAAATCCGTAAGGAAAGGCGTAATTCAAGTACTAAAATTATTTCATTGTGTCGTATTTAAAAATTTGCAGTGACCTTAATAGATATCGCGAATTTTAAATAGAGTTATGATATACTTTTCAATATGCCATGTTAAAAATCAATACATCAAATTAACATCCTTCTAAACTTTAAATAATTAGAATAATAACATATTACTTGGGATATTATTTACACGATTGTATGACAAAATTTCTAAATACATATATCAGCGATATGAGAAAGGGGAACGACTTAAAGTAATCGATCACTAAATTTTAAACAAACCTCATTTGAAAGTCATGGATATCATATTTATTCTTCTCGATAATCATTAAGTATTTTATACTGCTATGCCTAATAATCTACTAATCTTACTAATCCAACACGTTGCTATATACTGTTTTCCCGATTTTTTGCAGACGTAAAACCCCGATTCCCAAGAACTCCATCCACCATCCGATAACAGCTGGACGATCAGCTGTGACTCATCCAGAACATTTACAAAGATGGTTGAAGTGGCATCTGCGGAACTAAAATAATAGTTTGCCAACTATTTTGACTGCTCGAAAACAGGGAATTTTTTTTATTTTTATTTTTATTTTTATTTTTTTTTTTTAACAATGAGCAAATGCCCCAAAAATGTGTGGAAGGTGGTAGATGCTCACAAAATCTATTAAAATTAAAGTAGATCTAGGTGATTTATTTTAAATTGTAGCAATGCTGGAAATTTTTGGGAAAGAATATACTAGACCTTGCCAAGTTTTTTGAATATATGCTTTCTTATTTCAATTGTTCCTTGCCTTTGTTGCATTTTCGTTGTGAATTTCATAATTTTTAATGGCAAGAAAAATAAACCGAAGTTGCAGCGAAAAACTATCGTCTAGATATTAGCAGAACATGCCACCAAAATTTGAAGAAGAGAAAAATAAGAAATTTCGGAACGACAAATCTCAATACCTACTGGGCAACGGATTGTCCATGGATCTCTGTGGAAAGACCCTAATACCTTGGTACTATAATAAACGAAAATGTAGGATGTTTAACAAAATCAAAAGTTATACACTAAAGTAGAAGGCACAGCTGATCGATCAACTACAATTGGATGCGGATGCAGTTTCATATTTGTGGAAATCCCAACTGTTCCACACAAATGCACTGAGTGGGAAAGGTGTCCACAATCAAAAAATTGGCTTACCATTATCATTTATCGATAGTTCGTGCGATAGTTCGCTGTGATTGCTGGTCGTGGCCAAATCATCGCTGGCAAATCGGCCATCTCTAGTTTCGGATCCCAAAGCCAAACACTTTTAATTTTTTTCCACTTACACATTAAGTAAAAAATAAGCTTAGTTGCCCATAATTACAGTCGGCAGCAGTTACTAGGCGTTGTACACACATCGGAAGAAAAAACACGGAATATATCCGGCAAAATTTGCAGTGGCCAAAATCAAAACAAGTGAAAATCGTCCAAGAAAGGAATAAGAAAGCCTTAAAACCATGTGTAAGTTGGTCGCTCAACAGTAAACAAAAGGACGAAATGCTCAAAAATATAAATTTACATAATTCAGGAGATTGAAAATTCTGTGGGACATTCTTTCGTTGTTGGTTTTGTGCGGGTGTTCGTATATGTATGTGTATGCGAGACAGTGAAAGAGAGAGGGACGTCTTGCTGACGCCCCAGCAACAAAAACAAATCAAAGCCAGACGAAAGTGGAATTTCTCCCAAAATTTGTTTGTTTTTGCTTTTCGCACACATTCTCCGTGAACAAACTGGACAAACAAGTTTTTTTTTGTTGTGGTTTGTTTAGTTTTTTTTGCGCCGGCTCTCCGCTAAAGCTTTTAAAACGGCAGTTTGCTTGTCTCCTCTTCTGTGTTCTTTCGCTCCACACCCGCTATTTACTTGTGTTTGTGTTTGTGCGAGTCCCGTTAAACTGGTTTAATTGCATTGTCCTCTACCCCACACAAACACATGAATAACGGTGCTAATATACGCTGCGATTTCTTTGCAAGTATTCACCCGTTAGACATGCTTATCAGCATCTGACGGAAAAAATAGGCACCCACTCACGTATGTACATATCTACACACATATGTACGTAGAAAAGTAAATAAATAATAAACACAAAGCATAGTAAATAGCGAGCAGAGATCCAAAGTGCATACCACATACGCACACACTCGGCCGATGGTCGTGAGCAGGAGGGTAATGGAGGCAGAGGCATGCACTTGCCAGAAAGACAATGCTTACAAAAATGGACTGTAACATTTGCGTTAAGGGGAAAGGCTTAATATTTTAAGGATATTGTATCCAAGTTTTACATTGATCATACCAAATTGATGAAGTTATCAGAGTTGAACGGAGGTCGTTTGATGTTCAATCTATCACAAAGTTTAAAGCGCTCCCCTGAAAAATGCCATTTTGAAAATCGGTGTACACGAAAACAAAAAAAATTTACTCAACCAATAACTTTTTTAACTAATCCTACAGTTACTTACGTCGACCTTTTTTTATATTTATTTTATTTCGACATTAAATTTTGATTAAAAATGGGAAAAAATTTTAAAAATAATAATATTTATCCTTTAACTAATTCATTCTAATTTTTTGATATCGGATCTACACGAAAACCAATCTTTTTTAGGGTATTCAGTCAGGATATTCCCTATTGCCCGAAGACCTCTAGATATTTTTTAATATAAAAAAAATTAAAAAATTGTTCAAACATTGTGTTATTATATAATATTTAATTCATTAAGCTAACTTTAGCCGTTTCGCCCTACAAATTGTTTTAAAATGTGGGCCATTGACACCTATTTAACCTTACCTTTAATCCATCATGTATTGCAAAAACTATTCTACGGTCATGTACCTTTTAATTTTACCCACAATGCTTTGGATACTGGAAATCTCATAGTCGGTTAAACTCAACTGTAGCTTTCATACTTGTTTTTATATGGAAGTAGTAAACTGATATTATTCAAAGACAAGGTAATAACATTTCTAAATAAATAAACTTTTACTACATTCCTTTTTTTTTTCCTTTTCCTAATTTTTAATTTCCGTCACCTTTAACCTATATTTTTTGAATTATATATATATATATGTATATATTTATATATATATATGTATATATTTGGCCTTTTAATAATATTAACTGCGTATATTTACATATTTACACATGACTTCCTCTTTTGATTGCCAATTATTGTTGAACGGTCAGCTGTTTTTGACTGTCGGAATGTTTTGTCTTAAGAAAATTATAAATACAGACGTTGCATTGTGAATTGGGCGATTTGTATTTTCATTGTTCCGAACCTATTGTTATACAATGGCAGGTGTTTTTAATACCAGGTAAAAGTGTGTTATAACTTAGTGCAATCCGAGGCTGTACATATGTACATACATATAAGGGAAGAATCCAAGAACGGAAGTCTAGTTACGATTTTTTTTGAATAAAAAAAAAATCTCCTACCTTATAGCTGAGTTAACACATCCATCTGCCCATCCTTAAGAAACAACAGATCTCAAAAATTATAAGTCTGAGCTCCCAAAATTTGGCGACAACATTTATTCTTTAAATTGGGTTTTTATCCTTTTTTTTATCTGAATACCTAAAATCTTAAGAATGAATATACTTCGATCATATTGGCTAGGACTTTGGTGGGGGACCATAGTTTGACAACTTGAGTTTAGCGAGTATCAACGTGATATATTTTTTTAAAAGTAATAGTGTTATTTAAAATAACATTGTAAATTATATACCGTTCGCACATTTATTTCTCTGATACTTCCTCTGTTTTTACAGTATTTTGTAAATGGTTAACTTGTGTAGAAGCCTTGTTCAAGGGATTACATCCCTGCAGACTGTAGTTCGATTATTTTTAAAATTTGTATATATTATTAGCGTATAAAAACGAACTAAAAAAGGGATACAATAAAAAAAACACTTGTAGAACCAAAGTAGATTAAACAAAATAATACAGGAGTGTAAACCCAAATTAAAAATAAGAAATAGGTTTATTACTTTTGTCTCAGCTTTAATTTCAGTTTCAATTCTCAGTATCAATTCTCATTCCGCACGCTGCTTGTTACCTGTTTCAAATTGGCATCAGCGAAATATATTTTTTATCTGCACCGCCACAAAAAATTCTCGTTTTTGGTTTCTTTTCTGGGTTCCCGTTCCTGTCACTGTATCCGTTACCGATTCTGATCCACCAGTTTGGGCGGTGGTAAAGCGGGCGGTGGAGAAGCGTGCGGTGCACCAGTTAGCCAGTCCAGAGGGACGACAGCTCAAGCTCAAGTCCAAAGACTCGAATACGAGTCTAAGCAAAATATGGCAGGGGAAGCCGCGGCAAGCACTATGCCACGCATCCGAGTCCGTTCGCACAAATCACTCAAAATCTGGCGACCGCCACCACTCCAATTTACTTGCAGCTGAAACTAACACCGAGTCCGGCGGTAATAACAACAGCGCCATTGGTGGAAAGAACTCCACGGCCTGGTACGAGTTGGCCAGCAGCAGTGTCATCACCAACGACCTGCTTGGACAATGGCGCAAGAACTTCTACAGCGAACCAAAGAACCTGCTGGCGCAGAACGTCTGCTCCCGCGTGGACCCCTTTGATGTGTGCCTGTCGAGGAAGGCGCTGGAGACCACTAATCATGTGTTCAACTACAAGGTGGAAACCGAGGGCAAACCGATCACCAACCAAAGGAGTTCCGGAAGATGCTGGCTCTTTGCGGCCCTCAACTGCATTCGCCTGCCCTTCATGAAGAACTACAATCTGGACGAGTTCGAGTTTTCGCAGGCCTTCCTCTTCTATTGGGACAAGATCGAACGGTGCAACTACTTCCTCAACAATATCGTGAAAACGGCGCATCGGGGCGAGAAGGTCGACGGACGACTGGTGTCCTTCCTGCTCCTAGACCCCACCTCCGACGGCGGCCAGTGGGACATGCTGGTCAACCTGATAACCAAACACGGCCTCATGCCAAAGAAGTGCTTCCCCGAGAGCTTTAGCTGCGAGTCCAGCATACGAATGAATGCCATACTGAAGAGCAAGGTAAGGGAAATGTTTTGCTTTGTCCTTCATTCTCACCATTTGTATTTGAAATGATCGTTGTGTTATAGCTCCGGGAGTACGCCCGCCACCTGCGCGTGCTGATGGATCAGAATCCCACGGGGGAGGAGATCACCGCCAAGATTGAGGAGCAAATGGCGGAGATATACAAGGTGGTTGGCATCTGCCTGGGCATTCCCTCCGAGACCTTTACCTGGGAGTACTACGATAAGAGCAAGAACTACCAGTCCATTGGCCCGGTCAGCTCGCTGGAATTCTACGAGCGCTATGTGAAGCCACATTTCAACGTGGAGGACAAGGTGTGTCTTGTTACCGATCCCCGGCCAACGAGCAGCTACGACCAGGCCTACACAGTCGACTGTCTGGGCAATGTGGTCGGCGGCAGACCTGTCCTATATAACAATCAGCCCGTGGATCTCCTCCTGGCCGTTGTCACCAAGTCGCTGAAAGCCGGCGAGCCCGTTTGGTTTGGCTGTGAGGTCAGCAAGCGGTTTGCCTCCAAGCAGGGCATTGAGGATGTGGACGTGTGAGTGTTTCCCCGAATCCCTTCTATCCCTTGGATCAGTTACCAAATCACAGTGACCAAATCGTAGGGTTACGTATAGCCCAGCAGACAAAAACGTTCGTTTATGATATTGAAAACGATAGTTTTGCTGGTTTCAAGCGGATAAAACGTCCGATTCAGGCTCATAAACGATAATAAAGTTAATCACCTGTCATGGGTTTTGTGGTAGAAAATGCTATAATATTCGGAATCCGAATAAGATTTTGATTGTGGACCTTCATTATCGGGTAAAATCCTGAGAATTCGCGATACTCGTTCGCTGTTCGTCCGTTTTTGAGCATTTAGCGAAACTAATGCGGAAATTTTTATGGATTCATCCACACTAAGTCCGCTCTTTGTCTGCTGGGAGGGTGTGATCACCCTTTTCACATTGTGTGGGTAATGGGAAGACATATACGTACTTGCACCTTTGTTCCTTTTATTTTCCATACAATACAACTTATTGGGAATTGAAAAAACTCAATATTATATAAAAAAAATCATATTGGAAGATTTTTGACATACATAGCAAAATCAATATCAAGAATATACAGACTTTATGGGGTCAATTCGGTGCGAAACGGTCACTTCTCAAAATATACAGAGGTAGTGAAAAGTATTTACACAAATGCACAATTATTTGCACATTCCAACTTGTTTCAGTTGTTATTCTTTTTGTTGTTGACTTTAATTTTCCAAATTTTTTATCGCGTAGCTCGATCTATGCAGAAACAACTGAAGAGGAATACGAAAGATAACGGTTCATAGGACAATTGTTAAAGCAATCGAAAATATGTCTATTTTGGCCATAGCTTATTAAGCTCTATTCCAGTCTTCATCGATGCCAAAGCTAAATTTTCTAATTATTAATAATGTAAATTACGAGATTTTTGCTTAAAACGTGAATATAATTGAATAGAATTAAATTTAGGGTGAAAACTAATTATGTGTAGATACGACACTTTACAGTCACTTATTCTTTTGCCTTTTGCAATATCCTATAAACCTTTTTGTATTCTTTTTTGGGGTAATCCTGCATAGATCAAGAAAATTGGTCAACAAAAACAAGAATAACAAGGATAATATGTTGGGGGTGCAAATATATCGTGGTGTAAATACTTTTGACTACCTCTGTAAGTATAAAAATGTAATAGAAATTAAGAGCTGTGCGTTTTAAAACGATTGGTCCAGTAGATAGTGAATTATCGTGTACACCGATAGATAAATAGTACCTACGTATAATGTGGTGTATAAAAATATGGAAACTAACATTAAGTGCCCCTGCTGCATAAGTCTTTATTTATATTTTCTTTCTTTGGTTTAGCCACGATTTCAAACTGGTCTTTGACATCGACATACAGACAACATTTTCCAAGGCGGATCGCCTGATCTACGGCGAATCAGCCATGACACATGCCATGGTCTTCACCGCCGTCTCTGTGGATGTGAGTGCCCTCTAAACCCGAATTCCCCTGAGCTCACTAATATACATTTCTTGCTACTTGCAGAAAAGTGGCGTCGCCCAAAAGCTCCGGGTGGAGAACTCGTGGGGCGAGGATCGCGGCGAGAAGGGCTACCTGGTGATGAACGCCGATTGGTTCAGGGAGTTTGGATTCGAGGTGGTTGTGGACAAGAAGTATGTGCCCGAGGATGTGCTGCGCGTCTTCAACATGGTTCCGATAGTGCTGCCCGCTTGGGATCCTATGGGAACGCTGGCGCAGTAAGCCAGCTGATCGGCATATATATATATAAATATACATGTATGTATATATATATATGTGTATGTATATATGTATATGTATATGTATATATATTTTTAATTACAATATATATGTATACAAAGCTTTACGAGCTTTACTTTGTTGGCAGGGAGGCCAATTTTGTGTTTAGCCTAAGGATACAAGTTTCTTTCGGTTTTATTTCCCAAATTATTTCGATTTTTGATTACCCAGGCCGACAAAATGGAACAATTTCACAGAACCACGAGCCGGAATATACTTTTCCAGAGTTTTTTAATGCGCTGCTCGAAATTTTTTTTTTTTTTTAGTTCAGGGCATACAAAAACGTTGGAACCTTTTTTATAGCTTTGTGCTTGCCCTTTAAAATCAAGTTTCAAAATTCGGAAAAATTGTTATTTGGCCTGAGATATCGTCTGTTGAATACATATCGATATCTTTGAGACCAATAATTTTTTTTTTTAATTTTAAAAGCGCATTTTAAAGTCTGTGTTGAAGTTACAACACCTCGAAGGCACCAGCGCATTTCAGGTGTATTCCGGTTCTTGTTATAAACATATGTCGGCCTGTGTTATGCAGCGGGCAATTGAAAATATACACATTACAAGCGAGAAATAAAAGCAAATGAATAATGTAAATGCATTTTTTACGTATATACAATTACACATTAAATAAATATATTGAAAACAATTTTTTTACCTAAGCTAACAGTGGAATAATGGAAGGAAAGGAGCACTAAGACGGTAGTCTCCGTTCTCCTTCCCTACTAGCTAATGCACGATTTTATCGTATCATAGGGGCTCTTAGTTTCCAATTTTGCGCTTCCTGCGCTGCTCATACTCATAGGCAAGCCTGTGCCAGATCCCATGACACATCCGCACCAGCCGCACATCCTTCTCCTCGTTGGCCCGCGCAAAGGCGTACTGCTCTCGGATCAGATGCTTCGCCACCCGCAACTGGCCCCGCTGGATCAGCGAGATGCTGTAGTACAGCTTGCAGCGCGCCTGCAGGAACGGATCGCCGAGCCGGAGGCCTATCTTCAGCTGCTGCAGCGATATCTTGCCGGCAGTCTCCGCCTGGCGGTGTATTTGGGATTCTTTAGACTGATAATTAACACGGGATACCACCCAGGGATACTCACGCATCTCTCGAACTGCTCTCCCAGGGCAGAGAATCCGCCGCCCAGCGTCGAGAGCCAGGACATCAGGTGCTCCACCTCGATGTGCTCCCACAAAGTGTGGGCCAGGATATGTGCCCACCGGTAATCGATGGTGTCCCTCTCCGGCGGATGCAATTCCAGCCAGATAAGCTGCACTCCGTGCACTTTCTTCAGGCGGTCGCCCATCACCCGTTGCTGGAGGAACTCGCGCAAGTAGTAGTTTCCATTGATGGCATCGACCTCGACGGTCAGTCTGCGGAGCGGCTTCTTTGTTTGGGAGCAGCAGTCTCCAGCCTCCGGCTCCCGCCGGTTGTGGAAGTGGCAACGTTTCCAGTAGTCGCACACACAGACAGTTAAAGATGCGGACATCTGAAAGGGACTTGCCTATGTCAGAGCCCATTAACTTTGGCAAAATACTCACTGTGGTTGTGTGCTCACGTAGAAACATAGAGTTACTAAAATATAAAAGAATGTGGCAATGCCGGTGACTCCACAGGTTGCTTGGATTGGACGGGAAAGGGATATCCAGCAGGTAGCTCTGATTGGGAAACTTGTGTGGTTGACTAGAGGTCACTTAGTTCGGCCCACAGTCTCGGTTTATCTGCGTGATTTCAATTTGCGGTTTCCAACTTCTTGGAGTTTTCTGCTTTCCGCCATTTACAATATATTTTACAATTATTTAAGGTTGTTTTATACCACTTTTATCAGAGGTTAAACGCTGCTGGGCGCTCCGGCTTTCCTGACCCTCGGTTAGGCCTGCGAGATCCCGGGTAAATATTAGGACAAGTTTTGTTATTAATAACCGCCCTTTTCCGAACTTTGTGCCGTAATCTACTTGAAATGTATAAATAAATGTATAAATTAACAAAAAATACAAATCGGTCCAGAATATCAGCTGTGCAGCCGTGGCGACCACTCGCGATAGTATCGATATACAAAAGCATGTTGGCGTGGAAGTTGATTGCCGCCGCGGTGACTTTGAATCAGCTCACAGCAGCCGCCAATATTATTCCAAAACAAGAAAGGAAGCTAACTTCGGCACGCCGAAGTTTGTATACCCTTGCAGATTGGTTTTCATATTTATATTATAAATTATAATGCCGAAAACAGACATTAGAGTTTCATAACATTTTACCTATACTTATTATGTTTACAGTTTGACAGTTACAGTTATACATTCCCAGCTTTACATTTTCTTGATCTACGAATCGCTTCTATGGCAGCTATATGATATAGTTGTCCGATTTTCAAAAAATGTATACCAAAATTCTATAATAATAAGTAAAGCTCATTTCTCAGAGTAGATTAAAATACGTTGAAAAACAACGAAGTTATAATTTTTTTCGATTAATTTCCCGATAGTTCCTATGGCAGCTATAACATAGTGGTCCGATGTTCATAAAATTTTTACCAAAATTCTGGAATATTATAAAATGGCTATATCTCAAAAATGATGCAAAAATGTTGAAAAACAGCAAAGTTATAATTTTTTTTCTAAAAATATATCAAAATGTAGACTTATTAGAAATAAGTAGTCAAAATGACAAAAGAAAAGAACATTAAAAATTAAAATATATCACATTTTTTTTACAGTACAAAATATATTTATTTGTGGTTTACATCGGTTCATATCGGTTATATCTGTAATATTTTGGAAAAAGTTTTCAATATTCGTTCGGTATCTCATACAAATCGCCACGTTTTGAAGAAATCTATAAAACGTAAATTTTAGTTTTAAATTAAAAATTGAATAATGTGCACTCACCTCACCATCAATATTTCAAAACGTGAAAGTCTTTTATTCATTAAATAGTTTTCGTCAAAAAGTTAGTTGCCTTTGGTATCGGTTATACACAATTAAATGTTTTAAATTGAGTAAAAAATTAAATTAAATGTGTTGTAGTTCTCATCCTTTTTTCATAAAAATGGAACCATTTAAGGTACAAAAAAAAATTAATCGCCACGTTTCATAAAAAATCTATAAAATATACATTTTGGTTTTTTAGTTGAAAATTAATTAATAATTAATATGCACTCACCTATTGTTTTTACCACCTGTCTCTCCACCAGAAGTTATATCGCTTTGTGAAACCTACAAAGCCATAAATATAAGGCAAAGTATTTATACCCTGGACTGGGTGAGGGTCCTCCTGGTTCACCTTATCAAAGCTTGCCTTGATAGCTCCACGCTTCGATGACTTCTCCCGCTGCAACTTGGCATATGACGGAATAACCATTGAGGACGGATGGATGTCTATAAGAGCAGGAACGGTTACCCACCTGACTTATTTTTCTTCAAAGAGGATGACCAAATAAAGTATCTTTTGATGTAATTTGAAACTCTTAACTTACCGCGCCTAGCCCAGGACATATTTTAGGAAATTTGGTGAAAATACTGCTAAATAAAGAGACAACAATTTTCCACAAAAAAATAGGTAAAACAAATAATACTACAAATTTGGAGCGATTCAAAATATTTTCAGTTTCATGTTCACTCGACCGAGATCTAAGTCTTGAAGTCCATGGCCTATGTGATTCCTTTTTTTGTAAAAAAAACAAAGGTTATATATCGTATGTATGTACTTATGCATTTGTGATCTATGATCAAGTTATGCTGGAGAACATTTTGAATTGCCACGTTAAAACATTCATATCCAAATCGTCAAATTCAAAAATGCAAACTGGGACCTCTGTAGAGAACTTATCACCAAACAAACTCAGACAGCCCAGTAACAACACAAACAAAGAAGCAGCTATTATTAAAAAGACACTGATCCAAAGTGCCCACCCATCCGTACCACAAAATACAACCTTCTCTCCCCCTCGTACTGTTCCCTGGTAGAACCAAAACCTCAATGGAGGACCCTAAAAACAATATCAATACAGAAAACATGATTAAATATAGAAAAATGCAACATTCAAAAGGTCAATTGGGGATGCTAAAAAAGGCTCTATTATAAACTTCATTCCCGAAATCCAGTCAATCTCCAATCCTGCATAATAATTATAACTAAACTCGGCAGCACTTCAACGACATCCTAGGCTCCCACATTTCCTAATCCTATAAACTCAGCCTTGTACTATCAATCCCTAAACCCAATAAACCCCAAACCAACCCCAACTCCTACCGCCCCATTTCTCTTAACCCATGGTTAGCCAAAGTCCTTGACAAAGTTGTAGCGAATAGGTTGTGGTGGTTTGTCTTAACACACAAACTCATTCATAACAATCAATTCAGTTTCAAAAGAGGCAGATATGTTCAAAACAGTCTACTTTATGTAAACCACCTTGCAACAAGATCCTAGTCTCTAAAAAAACATATTTCTATTATTTCGCTCGACTTTGCAAAGGCTTTTGACAAAATAGGCATTCACTCTCTCATTTACCAACTCGAAGAATGAAAACTTGGAAAAGAAGTTTCAGGGCTAACATCATCACAGGCTCCATCAACATCCCAACCACTGATCAAAGAAAAATGCTAGGACTCACAATAAACAGACGATACAGCTTTCCTGTCCCCTCAATATCATCAAACACCTCTCCTGAAGAAAATACAACTCCAACACAACCTCCCTCATCCAATTATAAATATTATATTACATTTTGGGAAGTAATATCACACTTTTTGTTTTTGGTTTTAAAAAACGATAGAGTGAACTTTAGGGAATTTTTAATTTATTAATATAATAATTTAGGTATTCAAAAATTTACGTAAGAAAAAATATGTTTTAAATTTTTCAACAAAAACAAGGAAAATATTTTAAATGAGTTATTTTTTCGTATTATTATATATATATATATTATTATAATTAACGGCTTCTGCTCTCTAAACGCCTAAATTACTTATTATTCTTCATGGGAGATCCATAATTTGCCTAAAACTCATAAAATTGTTTTTTACACGCACTGCAATCGTGTTTCTATGAAAATAAATAATAAATAAATACATAATTAATAAAAATTAAACAAATAGTATTTATTGAAGAATAACTAAAGATTCAACTGAATTCGTGATAAATAATTTAAATTCCCAAAAAAAATTACATTTATTTTTTATTATTTTAATCGATATTTAAACCATCGAAACAGCCAGCAACAATCCATTAGTATCGCGAAAAGGTTTTGCATACTATTTTTACGCTCCTTTTTTGCTGATCATGATGAATGAAATCTTGCATCATGATCAGTTATCATACGCCTTCAGCAGAACGATCGATAGAAATCTATCTGTGATCAATACCAAAAAATATCCTCCAATAGTCTGGCAACACCGAAAAACCATTTGTTTGGCGCCACCAAATATCGATTTTTAAGTATTTTGGAATTAACTGGATGAATTTGGTCATTGGATGCCCAAAATTCTTCTATCAAGATCAGCAAAATAAGAGCAAACACATTGTTCGTTACCTTTATTTTTTATTCATGATGGATTTCTGTGGTTACGTTTAGCAGAATAACTGCGTATGATCACTGATCATGTTGCAAGATGTTTTTCACTAATCAATAATCTTACACTTTCAATAATCAAAACAAAATCATAGCAAACGAAATATGTATTATAAGTCAAGTTGTTCTTCAGGAAATACATAATTGTTTCTTTATTTTTTATTTTATGAATTTGACAACCCGCCATTAAAAAAAAAGGGGCACTACATTATATACAAAAAATGTTCACCATGGTAAAATGTATTGTAAGCGTTTACGAAAACAAACTTGACCACTGATTACTGATCAGTGATCATATTGTTTGAAGTGCCAACAATTTAACATTTTGTTCAACATTTAACGA
The DNA here is from genome assembly GCA_008042735.1 of Drosophila leontia. Lineage (NCBI taxonomy): Eukaryota > Metazoa > Arthropoda > Insecta > Diptera > Drosophilidae > Drosophila > Drosophila leontia. The sequence goes on along the minus strand of VNKB01003000.1, from coordinate 21,752 downwards.
TCATTCTAATGGCAGCTGTATCATCCGATTTGCATAAAATCAAAACCATAATTCTAAAATAATCAAAAATGGCATATTCTTGAAGTATATAAAAAAATATTTTTAAAAAGTAGTTAAGTTTCCAGACATGTAGTGTCTGCAAAGCGTTATTGAAATAGCTTTAGACGAAACGGATGAAACGGACAGACAAATGTGGCTAGATCGCCTGTTGATGCTGATCAAGAATATATTTTTTATACACATACATATGTTGAAGAAACCATTTTTAAAGCTGTTCAAAAATAATTTGAATCTATATTATGGATTGTATTTAATTAATCCGAAAACTTACAGTTTGAATTCCGGGTAGCTGTTGCTTGCTGATTAATTTAAAGAACGGCTTAATTCTAGAGAGAACTCAATCAGATTCCATGTGTCAATAATTCCTAGTGCAAATGACTCAATTTCCGCGGAACAACTGCATATTCAGTGTGTGCTGCAATTGCCTTCATCATGGCCATTATCATTATCAAACAAATGCTTTGCTCAAGATCTTTCAGTGCCAACAAATCTGTTAACAGTTGGCAATAATTGTGCAGGAGCGGCAACATTGTCCCCACACCTTTTCTCCCTTCACTCCGCGTCCCCTTGTGCACTGAGAAATATGTATGCCTAGATAAAAATTATTTGAATAAAAAATATTTTTTATTCAAATACATTATTATTTGAAATAAAAGTGTAATACTCTAAAATAACGTTTCGTTATTTTTGTAAACAAAATTACTTAACAGTAATAGTAATTTTCTATAAAGAGTAAAGTGTTTTAAATCAACGTTTGCCTAAAAAAAAAATCGAAAACCTCAAAGCCTTTAATTAAAAGTATGAACTTTAAATTTAAAAAATCAACTATTAATACTTTTTGCTAAGTAAACCAAATTTTTGTTGGTGTATCTCATTCATAATTTCATTGGCTGCTTTGTTGTCCCTTATACATTTCCCTTGCACTCCCTTTTTGTTGCTATTTTTGGAGCTCGATGTCATCGATAGCATTAATTTCGGTAAGTGCACCCCAACAGAGGGCGCTGCCGACTATATATCCTCTAAAATTTTCTTCTGCTTGCCTCACGCACATTTCAACACAATTTTTATGGCATGACATGTTCGGAGGGCAAAAGCACTTTTTTGAATTATGCGCTCGATTTCCGCTGAATCGACGAGTCGAATTTCCCCCGAAAGCCCTTTATATTATATGGCGATATATCCCCATTTTTCTTGATATGCCCTGTGTGATATTAATTGTTCCGAAACCAATTAAAATCTTTGATTTGCGTCGCCCTATATTGTGTTATCCCTCTAAAATGAATAATTATTATGTGACAAAGGGAATTGATTCGAGTTTATTAAGATAATATTCATCCTGTTGAGCCCGGCCTCTTTTTCAACGTCATCATATGATGGATATTCCTTCAGTTCTTTCATTATGGCGTTTTTATTTTTTCATTATTTTCACGCTTTGTAAAACGGCAACAACATTGTGGTCTCAGTTTCAAGCACGTGCGCCAGATGAAAAAAAAATATAAAAATATGTACAAAAGGGGGATGGTCGCAAAAGGGGTTGGGGTTACATGAGTGCCGGGGGCACTGACAGATCCAAGCAGAGTGATTTGTATGGGGGCGTGTCAGCAATATGTCAAATACTACTTCGAAGTCGCGTATGCACATGAGTCCACCAAAAGGATACCCATTTCCTGCGACCCAGTACACATCGTTTTCCAATCCATTGGCTCGTCATTCTTCGTTTATTCTTTTCCTTGTGATCTGTTTTCCTTTTTTTTTTTGGCTGGTTGTATGCCGATATCCACTTGAGGCGCGTGTCGACCACGGATCGGTGGTTGAGGAAAAATGCCATATAACACTAATTTTTATGTTGACTATGTTATATGTCCTTACAGGGTATTATAATTTCAGTCAGAAGTTTGCAACGCAGTGAAGGAGGCATTTCCGACCCTTTAAAGTATTTGTATTCTTGATCAGCACCAACCATGTCCGTCTGTCCGTTCAAAGCAAACTAGGCTCTCAGGTTTAAATCTGAATGAAACTTTGCAGATAGCCTTTTGACTACTCTGCCTCGTATAATTATAACAATTTTAACTTTTCTGGTTTTCAACATATTTTTAACCTAATCTGAGATATGGTCATTCAGTATTATTGTAGAATTCCAATGTCATAGGAACGATCAGGAAAAGAATATAAAATTATTATTATATAGCTTTGCGGGTTTTCAACATATTTTGATTTACTTTGAAATATATCCACTTTGATTTATATATGCAAATCGAACGTTTATATCATATACATAGCTGCCATAGAAACGATCGGTAGATGTAGTGCAAATGTAAAGCTGTGAATATAAACCTCTAATTGTAATACTGTAAATATTTGTATTGTTAAATATGTTAAAAGTTGATTTAAATTATATGAAATATTTCAAATCTAAAATATTTGTATTTATATGATTTAAAAAACAAAACGTTTTTGAAATTTTTAAAAAAATTATATTTATACGCTATGTATAAATATATATCTTTTATATATCTCCTGTTAGTTTTGGATCGATTGTTAATTATTCAATTGAAAACTGCAAGGATATACAAGCTTAGATGCTTTCCTTCTTTTCCAATAATTTATCCAGCTTATGTTGCCAAAACCAACTTCTCCATTATTGGTTAAGCTAAGTTTTATTCTAAAATCTTTAGGGTGATTATTCCTCTGTATCTGCCGTTGCAAGGAGGGTAACGGTGTTGATCTTCTTTTATTTTTCAAGTGCATAAACAAAGCCTCAAGTGACAGCGTCAACAATAACAGCAAAAAACAAAAAAAAAAAAAACAAGATCAGGAAATCTTGAGGAAAGTTTAGAGAGCGGAAAACGAGGGGAACACGTAAACATGGTTTCACTTTCAAAGCGATTAGCCACGGATGCGCCCTAAACAAAATCCGGCGACAACAACAAACACACACAATTGATAAGAATAACAGTTTTAGTTTGATCTACACTGCACAAAAAAAAGTCTTTGAAAAGAATTAATATTCCTTTTCTTTTCAAATGTAAAATGTTTGTTAAACCACAAAATATTTTTTTATGGAATGGTTAATTGGAAATAAAAATAATTCTTAAAAAAAAAACACATTTTCTCAACAAACCAAGAAACTCATAAATTTTTATATTTGTTATTATTTTGTTATAATTTAAAGCAAATTAGGAAGCTGCTTTGCTCGTGGCATACTTACGGGCATTTGTTGAACTTTGAAATGTGATCGATAACAATGAAGACAGTAGTATAAAAATATGAAAAAAAAGTCTACATCTTGCACGCTATTTTAAAATATAAAATACAATGCTGGTATTTTTGACATTTTTTCAAGTGTAGCACTTGAGAAATGGTTCAAAGAGCGAGAGGGAGAGTGGGCAATTTGACACCATGCGAGTGATTGAAACGACAGGCGACATACACCGCACACCTACATACATACATACATACATATAAAAGGCAACCGGAACGGAGGGACGGACGTCTGTATGTGTGCGTAGAGTGGACCCACCACAGCGAAGGGTGACAATAAATATTGAAAATATTCATTTTACAGTGGCATCGAAATGATCCCTCCGGACAATATTTTATGCCATTTCAAGTGGTCAGGGCCCGTAGTCCCTGGTCACCCATCCATTATCACCGCATAATGATAGCACTGTACATATATACATACATATATGTATGTTGTACGTCATATACCCCACCGATTACGATTACTTATCGCCCACAAAGTGCGATAGTGGCTAGTACAAACTTACCAATTGTAATGAATAAATAGAAGTGGTTTTGGTGACCTTACAGGCGGAGTAATACATACATACATATGTATGTATGTATGTACATAAGGAGGTACGGAATAACCAACCTGCCCCTTGATTTATTGTTTACCTATGCTGACACATTTGGATTATCTTTGAGTGAATGTCACGAAATGAATCATTTCAGAGCGTGTGAATCATTTCAAAGTTTGGTTTAGTAAGTTCCGTTTCCGGTTAAATTAGTTGTCCACTGTTAAATGTCTCGTACATATGTACATATATTAAATTCTTCATCTATTTCCAGATAGCAGTATCAACAAGTCTCACCACTTACCCCAATAATTACATATGGATGTACATACACAGAAAAAATTTTCGTAATAAGATTTACATACTAATTCAAGTGAGTTTAATAACCATTTAGAGCTCAATAATTACAGATTTTAATACAAAATTCTTTCACAACAAAGTTAAAAAAACCCCAAACTTAATTTAATTAATACAGCCAAAAGCCACAGCAGCTTTGGCTGATAATCCATACTGTAGCTTAATTTAGAATTAAGTATACAGTATAAAAATTCAATGATATTTAAAATGTTTCGTATGAACTAAGGTCGGTCTAGTTAGGATTACATTATTTTTATTTTTAGTTTACTTTAATAATAATTTGTGGACTTATTTGGGTGGAAATTAAAAGGTATTTAACGGTACTGTATACTGTAATTGTGGGTCAACCTGCAGTTTTTTACAGTGAAACTTTAAAATACTGTATTTCACCATTTTCGTAGGTTGGGGCCTTTTTACTGCAAAATCGTGGTTGGATTTACTGTAGAGCAGTCATATAACGTAACGTCGTTATACTGTAGCTTACTATTCAACCCATACTCTTGAGTTGGGGCACTTTGACAGTGGTATTGGTTGAATTTACTGCAGGAATTTTTTCTGTGTATATGTACATATGAATATTCTAAGATATACCACACAGCCACAGTGCATCCCCCCAAAAATATCTTTGTCCCGCCCGTCTCAATCAGTCGGCGACACATCTGTTTGTTCTTGGTCGTTGTTTTTGTGAAAATTTTATGCAAGTGATGAGAAATTTATGTTCTTTACTTGGTCGCCGCTTTAAAGGCGAATTGCATGCCAATTTGTTCTTATTTATAAGAGGACAACAACTGAGGGGCTTTGCCACAAGATATATAGGAGAATATATGGCGTTATTCAATTTTAGACATACAAATGTACATGCATATGCACCGCGAAGCTCTTTGAAGATGTGGACCCAAAGGAATTTTTCCTCCTTCCTGCTTCTGGTTTTCGGGATTCTTAATTTCTTTTGGGATATTTGTAGTTTTCTTAGCATAATTATACCTAGACATTTGTAATGGTCTCTTTTTTAGGATACTTCAGTTCCTGGGCAAAGTTCAATATGCCAAATAATCAATCTAGCTTCACCCTAGAAGATGCCCCTAAAACATGCGTCGTGTCACAATTTCCGTGTGACTAATGAATGTCGCATTTTGATGGCTTGTCACATTTTTTGACTTCTTTGTGTTCGTTTGGGCGTGTGAAATCGAGATTTGACTTGTGTGTACAGGTTAAACGTCAGACGAGTGACGTTTCTAATGATAGCGCGTCAACCTCCCTCCCGATCTTTTCGTCCGATTAGTCAGGTCTGCTCCGGTAAACGTATTTTTTTTTAATTTAAAGATTTAAATTTAAGATTTTTGCAATTTTATTTCAACCCATAATTGTGTTTTTAATTGAGAACGACTTCTTATGAGGCGAACAGTACAATAATCAAATAGCAATAATTTTGTCATTATACCAAAAACACAACATTATTTTCATTTAGTTAGAAATAATAGACCATAAATAAATTTCCAAAAACAAAAAGTTTTGAGATCGCTTATGGTACAAAAAGTGCAAGAAACTAAAAGACGACTTGGTTATCTCTTCTCCTATTTTTTTATTACCTATTACTATGACAACATAAATTAAATTAAGACATGTTTTCAGGCTTTAAAATTTAGCGTTGCGGTAGACCTATTCTGGAAATGCCTATGTGTCTCCTTTACAACGTTTCAAATTATATGACTCACATAATAATACCCTTTGCAAGAGTATAAGTATAAGTATATACTGTAGAACATACAAATAAAATGATCAAGTATTCTATTTTCTTATTTAAAGTATTAAATTATTTATTAATTAATCTTTTTTAATTAAATACAAAGGTAATCGAATAGCCCACAAAATAATTTTCAATAATGGAAACCTTTAGTTTTAAAAATAAAATAAATAAATAAATGTAAGCAACATTAAACTTATGCTCATTAAGCATATGGGCATTTCCAAAACCGCGCATGGGACATTCGTACGCATTTACAGGGTGACAATAAATAACCCGGACAAACATTTTTGATCATCACTTTTTAAGGAACTGTATTTGAGAAAAAATGCAGATACACAACTATTAAATAGGTATTGTGTTAACATATATTCAGCCGGTTTCGAAGTGGCTTCCTTGGGCTGCGATGCAGAGCCCTACACGTTTCTGGAAATATAGCGCAATGGGCCGCAGATTTTCTTCCGATAATCGATCCCATTCTTGGAGCAATGATTGCTTCAGCGCCTCCAAACTTATGTGGCGTTTAGCACATGCCCTGGACTCCAAAATAGACCACACACTGTAGTCCATCGGATAAAGATCTGGCGAGTAAGGTGGCCGTTCACTGGATATGATAAAGTCCGGAAAATTGGTTTTACACCAGTCCTGAGTCAATTTGGCTCTATGGGCTGGCGCTGAATCCTGTTGAAACGTCCACTCCGTATCACCGAAGTGCTGCTGGGCCCAAGGAAGCACAACAACTTCCAAAATGTCCCGGCGTCACACTTTCTGATTAAGTTTGACCCCTTGATCGATGAAAATAAGGGGTGTTTTGCCGGTGGCGCATATTCCTCCCTAAACCATTTGTCCGGGTTATTTATTGTCGCCCTGTAAATTAATGAACTGTAAAATTTTCTTTTCTGATGAAAGACCTAAAATATGCTTGATTTTTGGGATTGATTTTGGGTAGTTTTTCATTTTTAAAATTATTGAAAATTCAAGTGATCCGCATGGGACAAAAAAACGGACGTGGTTTTCAGATCAACCAATTCAATCAGAAAATTTGCTGCGGATCCTGCGCCAATATTTTAATGCAACAAATTTTAAACTTAACAAGAAAGGAAGCTAACTTCGGCACGCCGAAGTTTGTATACCCTTGCAGATTGGTTTTAATATTTATATTATAAATTTAAATGCTTAAAACACACACAAAACAGAGTTTCATTACATTTTCCTATACTTATTATGTTTACAGTTTGACAGTTTCAGTTTTACATTCCCAGCTTTACATATTTTATACATTTACCGATCGCTTCTATGGCAGCTATATGATATAATTGTCCGATTTTTATAAAATTTATACCAAAATTCAGAAATAATATAAGATGGCCATATCTAAAAATGTTGAAAAACAGCCAAGTTATAATTTTTTTTTTCTAAAAATTTATTGAACATTTGTATGGCAGCTATATGATCGTCCGATCCGGCCTGTTCCGGCATATATATCATATATGCATAGTTTCATTCAGATAGCTTTAAAACTGAGAGACTAGTTTGCGTAGAAACGGACAGACGGACATGGCTAGATCGACTCGGCTGTTGATGCTGATCAAGAATATATATACTTTATAGAGTCGGAAAGGTCTCCTTCACTGCGTTGCAAACTTCTGGCTGAAATTATAATACCCTGCAAGGGTATAAAAAGCAGCGTCCGACGGCACACGAAGACTTACGATAGAAGCTGGTCGGCGGACGTGACCTGTGGGGTTACCTGGGTCCTGGGCTACGATTAACGGTCCAATCAGGTTAGATGTGTCAAAAAAAAAGGCAATCTTCAGGAATTTTTTTTTTACAAAAAAAAAAAAACATAGGTACTTCAAACTTCTCAAGTATATTTTTTATAGTTTAAATATGATTTTGAAAAAAATTATACAATTTTAAAGCATATCCTGAAGCATGGTACAGGGCGACGTAGGCCAATGCACGAAAAAGGAACCCCTTTGGCGACTCTTCTACAGGTCGTAAAAATCCTCTGAAACAACAAATTTTAAATAAAATGTTCTTGTTTAGCATGAGTGTGGTTATGGAATAGAGTACTTTTATCGAAATTAAAAATGGCGGCGTTTGAAAAATGTAGTGTCATTTTTCTGAACATTTTCTTCACTTTTTTGGTGATAAAAAATAAAATATATGAGCTACTATCTATGTAATTATAGTCTATTCCATGGACAACTTCATTACACGTATTTAAAATAAAAACATTAAGATTCGTTCAAAATTGACTGAGACATGACGGTCGCCAGCTCGAAAAATGTAGTTTTCCACAAATCGCGTTTAAAGTTTTATGTACGCTCTGCTACCTGCTTTGAATCAAACGGCTCGGGTGCTCATTACTTATATATCGATTTGCCCTTTTAGTATAATATTCTATACACTTGTATCTGTCGAAAAATGCAAAAGTTAAAGTTAGTTCCGAACTGGCAGATAAACCATAAAGACACTTTGCGTCATTATCAACCGCTGTGAATATCATAGCCGAAGCTACGACTCAACTATCAGCTTATTCCGATCAAGCAAGGAAGATCAGTTGCGATATCGTCACCTGGTCTCGATCCGCACTCTGCATCACTCAGAACCAACAACTCCGTGAGCCACGCTGCCAACCTCCTGCAAGAATTGTGCAGGCGTAGGATATTGTGGGCGACGGGCTTGTCCCATTATTCTAAACCTTTGCTTGTATAATGCCTCTGGTTTACCAGTTAATATCAAAAGAAAACATTCCCTTATTTGTGATGTTTTGAATCAAAATAATACAAAATCGAGTTCTCGGTATCTGTAAAAGAATCTGCTAGATTCTTTAAAATTCGAGAACTTATATTTTTTGTCCGCGGTTGAACTTACTGTGGAAATGCATTAAATAAAAGTAAATTAATGTGATTAATATTACTAGTTGAAGAAAATGTACAAACAACATATCTTTGGCACCAATGAAAACGCCAAAAATCGTTTTCGGTTCGTGGCGTTTATTCACCTGACTGACGGCCGACAGCTAACTGAATCCCTCCAATTAATGGCGTTCATTTGGCAGATAAATCCATTTTAAATAGATCGATCGAGGCAGGCCTGCCTGGCAATTCGGTGAGTACCCGGAATCGATTTTCCATTGGCCGAAGATCACCGCCACGTCAATCTTCGCAGCGGAAAGTTATCATAATGGAAAACTCATTTCAAGGGTCGATGGACGCGCAATGATAACAATAGGAAGGGGGCGAGAGGCGGGAGAAAATGGAAATCAAAGCAGAGGAAAATGGAAGATACGGTTTTATGGCTTCCTTTTTCTATTATTCGTCCCCGTCTTTGCACCCAAATCTTCTAACACACTTTATTCTCAACGGCTTCCCCCCAATTCATTCCAATTTTAAAACGGAATTTTTCAGAGTTTTCCTGTGGTTTCCTCCCCTGTGCAATGCATCCTTATACTTTCTTTCAGTTTCCTCTTCTATTTCTATTATGTATTTAGCTAAACTCTCGACAAACCTCGTTAATAGTTAAAAATGTGAAAATCCTGTTTCCAATCAGACCTTATATCTTAGCTATATATCCCAAGGATCTTTGCAATATGATCGTTATCTTGAAGATACATCAACTTGTAGAATTTATATTCCCATTCCCCAATTCGTTCCAAGCTCCTCCTTCGTTTGTTCTATTTGTTAGTTCAATTTTTCCATTTTCCACTTTTCCTCTTTACCATTTTCTTTTCGTTAATGTATCTCAATTAAAACGATGGCATTCTCTGTTTAGAAAAAGACGCAGAACCCAAAAAATAGAAAATGAAACGACTGCTGAAGTGAGATTGGTATAAAGTGATGTAGCATAAACAAAATGGTTAATGGAAAGTCTGTCTGTTTTTCCCCAGCTATTTTCCCCATTTCCCAATTGCAGCATTGACTCCGGCCATTTTGTATCCACAAACCAAAATGTAAAAAAAAAAAAACGTTTTGAATTTTTGTTAATTTATGCTCGTGATGCTTTTAATTTTTTTCTTTTTGCTTTTATTATTTGAAACTGTTTCAGTTGTATGTGTATATTAAGAGATATGTATTGTATTTACATTGAATAAAACAAGTGACTAAAATGTTAGGAAAAAAAAGAAGAAAAATCATAGTATAGTTACACATTAACAGCTACATTTTACATCAAGATATGTATTTGGAGTTTTCCATTGTTTGGCACACAAATTCATAAAGTTAAGAACTAGACTAAAAAAAAAAAAACAATAATAGTAATTTTAGTTGTAAAATACTTGTAATACTTGTTGCATTTGTTTTTGGTTTTTCCTTTGCTGCTAATACTTAAATCCGCCGCACTGCTAAAATCAAGAATATAATCCGTGGCACTCACACACTGTTTCATCTCCATGAAAGATATCTCCACAAATCGGGAAATTATACTTCTACTTGCAATAATGTTTTAAAAATTAAATTGCATTTCTGATTTCCCTGGATAAATATCCAAGTTGATCGATTTAAGTCGATTTCCCTGGATAAATATCGAAGTTTATCGATTTACAAATCGATTTTCTCAAATATTTTATTCTTTGATTTGCAAATTAATTGTGCAGCACTTAATTGTTACCAATTCCTTTTTACACATTAGCCATAACTAATTTCTCGTTGATTTATGGCCGATTTTGAATCCTTCTCAATTTGCAGAAACTATCGACATCAACACCTTGGTCAATAGATCGAATACACAGCTAGTTCTGTCCAATTCGGATAAATATTTTTGACTTTGGCAGGGATTCCTTAGCGGGGCACCAGGTCTATGTAGCTGTTGGGTCGCATCATCTGGTGATGGGCCGCCGAGCCATAGAAGCTGGGGTAACTGGCTCCCATTCCGTAGGCGGCGGCAGCCGCATGACGCGAAACCTTCAGCTTATCATAGGCGCTAGCATATGGACCATGCCCATGCCCGTGCCCATGCCCATGGCCATGGTGATAGTGGGCGGCCGCAGCAGCCGTTGCATTGTGGTGATAAATGGCCCCAAAATTGCTCTGCTCCTGGGCATAGGGTTGCCCGATGCTCGAGTATAGGTTGGCCGCAGCCATCACCTGGGTGGCTCCTGTGCCGGCGGCTGGCGATGTTGCCGTTGCCGCTGCGACGGCTGCAAGGGATGTCGCTCCTGCTGTTGCCGTGGCAGGCGGGGATGCGGAGCTGTTGGAGTGCGGCGTTAGGGGATGGTGGGGCTGGTAGGTGTGGTGATAGCCCCCATATTGGCCCCCGTTCTGTACCTGCTGATGGTGCTGGTGGAGAGGCTGCTGCGCCTGTAATGGATGTTGCTGATGCTGTTGCTGTTGCTGGAGTTGCTGCTGCTGCTGTTGGAGCTGTTGCTCCATTTGGTAGCCAAGGAGATCCGGCGAGTTGCCGGATGCAGAGCTGCTGGACGGTGTGGCTGGGAGTTGCTGCTGCAGCTGCGCCTGCTGCTGATCCACAGCCAAGTCGGTGCAACCCAAGCTGAAGTGGCTGCTGGTTGCCGTTCGCTCCTTGAGTTGCTGATGCTGTAGCTGCTGTTGCTGCTGCTGTTGCTGTTGCTGCTGCTTCATGCGAGCCTGGCTTTCGTGGCTCATGCTGCTGCCACTGTTGCCGGTTCTGTAATTGCCATAATCAAGCAAGAAAAATAATTATAATTGTAACAATATTAGGTATTAGTTTTGAATTGAAAAAATACAACTGTAAGCATGGCTAGATCGAGGCTGCTGCCGCTGCTGCTGATCAAGACCATCTGGTTAAATTACAAATATAATGCCCTGCAAGGGTTTACAAATCCAGCCCTAAAGCCCAAGAGTCTAAAATAAAAAACTGAAAGTGATTGAAGTATTTTTTTCTGTAATAAACAACTCTAAGCACTGTCGTAAACAATTGAGCTGATTTGTTTACTCTATGCTACGAAGCTGGGGCTTCCATATCGACAAATATGAAACGAAATTAATTGTTTATGCTGCCGGCGCATCTGTCAGCCTTCGCATCAGCATCATCATTATTCGGGCTTCTGTTCTACATTCTGAAGTTATTCTTTATTGTTTTTTTTTTCGATATTTCTGTTTGCGACACGTCGGCAATTCCGGGAAAGTCTTTGCCCGTCGACCGAATGTCTAGATCCACTTGCACTCTCTCTCGAGTTTGAAGCATTTGGGAGGCGTTTGGGGATCGCTGGAAAGTTTTGGGCGGCAGATGGGACCGACAAGTTGCCATCTGATATGTAGGTCAAATTTTCAAAAGCATTTATTCGAAAGAGATCGTTTTGGAATGCTTTTTCTACTTGGTACTTGTAAGATATAAGAGTATTCCAGTCATTTCTAACCTCTGTAAGCTTACATAGTATACTGATTAGCATCACAGGGCGAGTCGATTCAGACACTGAGTTCAATTGGAAGATTATAAACATGTTGCTCGGTCTGAGCGCATTTCGGAATGCTATAACTCAGTAAGTTATGGTTTTTGATAAGCTAAATTATGTTTTATTTTTGGAATTGCTGACCCTATAAAATGTATTCAAATATGTTCTTGATCATCATCAACAAACGAGTTGATTGAACGTGTACTCTGAAATATGTGAATTTTTCTATGATTTTAAACTTTTAAAATTGGATATAGCTTCAATTGAAAATATAAGAAATACTATACACATAAATTTTATTTTCCATTTTAATATTTAAAATTGGATTAATATCTGGGGATATAGTGTAGCTTATAGTTAGTTTATGTGAAGAACTGGCTAAATTGTTTTGAAAACCCAAACAAGTAATACTTTTGATCGTACCAATATTAAATACAAATATAATATATGTATTATTAATAATAATTGATTGGGCGGTTACTTACACATCATTGGTGCCATCATCCCGAAAGCCTTTGGCAAATGGATTGCTGGAGATCTTCAACTGTGTCACCTGTGAACGAAAGGAATGTGAAATCGTATTTTTATTTGACTTGCTGACTGGGAGTATGGGAACTATGCCAGCGATGCTGGAAGCAAAAACAAATAAATTAGATACCCCAACAAATTAGAGAAAAATGTTTACAACTGGAAAATATGCCTGCCATGGCAGCGGGACCCGAAGACACGGAAAATGATTTGCAATAAATTTAAAGGGGGTGAGCTGAGTGTTTACACCCACATCGAGCACATAAATAATTTAAATACTTTCTAGCATGTCTGGCGGTATTTATAGCAAATGTTCTCTCTCGGCCACCGATTACCGGAACCCAAGCCCCGAAAAATATATTCCCCGTCACCCGTTCCCCATTCCCCCTGCTAGAAATATGAATTATCCGCAAAACAAATATGGGAACTCAGCGCCAGAGTCGCTATGGCTCGTCATTCAACTGGAAACCCCCGATAAGGTATCGATGTTCTCTGGTATCGAACACTAAGACGTTTGTTCACCCCCATATCACGTTGCAAATAATGCCGGAGTTTTGTCTGCCACTCTCCCTAATTTCCAGAAATACTAATGAGAACTTTGGTCTCTTTCCGAGAATGAATGTCCAAGTTTTTGCAGTAGCAAGTGCAGTCACTGCCCAAAGGTGGCTCTGTTCTTGGAAATATATCTATCACAAGTCGCACTTGGGTTGACTGGGTTTTATTTTCTTTCTCCTAATCAATATTGATTTACTTTTAACGCCACTTTGGCGACTTGAGAAAAAATAAAATTTGTAAACATAAATCAACTCTTTTTTTTAGTTTTATCTTTATTTTTAAGTAAATTATGAAGCTAGGTTTTCCTAGGAAAATACTATTCGCAAAATGGTTTTTAAATTTAAAAACAAAAGCTCAACAAGTTTAAAGAAAAATCTTATATTTATAGGAAATTTTTAATAAATATTATCAAAAAGAATAAAATAGATTATTTTGCTTTCCAAATATTTTCTCAAAAAAGAAAAGAAAGAGAAATATTTTCTATTGACGAGGGTATCTCCAGGGTCGATGTCCGCTTCTCCCGGGCAGCATACACATTATGGTTATATATAATCAAATATATTTGTGCGGCTGTTGTTCGGGCCCCGAGCTTTGTCCGCTTGCTCTGCTCGTTATAAATTATGGAAAAAACATAAACAATGAGGCCAAATTGGCACAAAATGGTCGCGGCCTCTTGTTTAGTCTTTGGTATGCGAAGGGAAAATCAGAAGCTGGAAAATTCAGGCGAAAAAGCAGGGGGCGGGCGGGCATTGGGCAATTGGTGAGAGCGAAGTTTGTACAAGAAACGCAAAAGTCACAGAAAAATCTCCGAAGTAGTAGAAACTTAAATGCAAAGCTCGGACTAAAAACAACAATAATAATAATATGAAATTAATTGAAGTTACTCACCCGCTGATTCTGATAGGCAGTCACGGCCGTAAAACTTGTCTCCGGAAAGATAAAGGTGCGGAAGTGACTGGAGTGCTCGTTTTCATTCAAGGACGCGTTTTTCGGCGGCAAATACACCAAATGGAATCGGGGCTGATAGCGGTGCATTGAGTTCAATATGATCTAAAGAAAACAGGAAGGACAATAAGGGGAAATCAGGAATTAATCTAAAGAATTCGAAGCAAACATACACTCATAAAAATATTTTTCTAGATTTAAGAAAAATCGCCATAAAAAAAAATCGCCCTTAAACTAAGATAATTTTTCTGGAATTAAGAAAAGGTTTTCATGAATTTAAGGCAAGGCACAGTAAAATAAAGAATAGCCACCATAAATACACTTTTTTAGGGTTAATTTACATATTTTCCTCAAATATAGGGCAAAATTTTCGGATTTGCTTCGCTCAATTTCTTTCTTTAATTACGGGCGAATTTTCTTAAATTACGGGAGAATTTTCTTTGTTTTGCTGGTCAACTTTTCGTAAAACTATGGCGGATTCTTTTGGCAAATTCCACACGCGTGCACATACAATTCCCAACTGGTTCAAACGTCAAGAAAAATCTTTCTAAATGTAAGAAAAAATTCACCTTCAATTTAAGGAAAATTTTTTCCCATATTTAGGACAAATCTCCTTATTAACAAGAAAATGTTTCTTTATTTAAGAAAAATCGCCCTAGATTTAGGAAAGATTCTTTCCTTTATTTTGGGCAAATTTTCTCAAATCTAGAGCGACTCGCCTTTGGAACCTTTTCTATGGCGAATTTCTAAATACACGGGCGAAAAGCGGCTTTTTAAGGGCGATTTTAGGCAAATATTTTTATGAGTGTAGTCTATGGCATTCTATAGCAGTTTTCAATTTAAATTTTTAGCCCAATTGAAATCGTATTAGTTGAATTAAGAACTCACATGTCCATTTTCGTCCAGCTGATTGTTGGTGAGCTTCAGTTTGTCAAAGGACACGATCTGTTTCATCCAATTGGAGCCGGCAGCAGGTGAGTCGGGATGCACATGGATCCTGGGCGGGGAGATGGGATCCGCTTTGCCAGCCACCACCCAGCAGGAGCTATTCAAGTAGCATTGTATTATTCGTGTTGTTTATTATATTTATATTATGGTACATATTATTTTAAACTGTAATTTGTGAAGTTCTGTAGACTCGGGCTTGTCAATAGCCGTGGTTACGATCGTTTCATTGGCGCTACCCAAATCATCAGACCACTTGCTAACTATTGCTAATTTTCTTGGTACTTTACCTTTTATCGAAACTAGAACCCGTTGGGAATCCCAAGCGTCGATACGAAGGCAAAAGCAAACCTCGAAAATTGGCAATAGTTCTTTTTGTTGTTTTTGAACCGATTCTGAGGAACTTGACAAATTCTTATCTGTTATAGGTCGTTGCTAAACAAAATATTCTAAATTATATTTATAGAACTATACAATATTATTATTTGTATTATTTATAATTAGTTTCACCGTTTCAAGTCGAAAAGCTAAGCTTACTTGTGGAAGGCGTAGCGGTAGCGCTTGTCATCCATGGGCACAAAGTCCATCATGCAGATGTAGGTGGCATGGGGATCAAGGCCTCCGATCCGCACCTGGAAAGTGGGAAACATACGACGGCCCGTCTTCGTGATGATCATCTCGGTGCCCTGGGCATGGAACTGATCCCACAGCGCCTTTGTCTCCAGCACAACGATGGCCTGCGCGAGTGACGGATGCACTGGCTCCGCTTCCTTGATAGCAAACAACAAGTGGGGAATACTTTAGAAATTTGTGTTTACTTCTATTGGTAAGTAGGGAAGAGTGGGGATAGGTGGACCACGGGGATAGATGAACCACTACAAATATTTCACCTTCTGTCATGATTTTGTGCGCCATCGTTATGTGTGTTGCTTACTTAGTCGATATCCTAGCCTCACACCCACGCACAGTCGCGTCAAACAATTGTTGTCGTTTTTATCGCTAATCGAAGTTTGTATTCGCCGTTTGCAGCTTCATTTTTGACCTAACGTTTTCTTGGAAAAATTTTATCGTGCTTCGCCAGTGGCATTAAACTTCATAAAATTGTATTTTATCGTAAGTAGACGCAAATTATGATATTTCCACGGATAGCTCACGCAGTTTAAATAATTCATGTTTTCTTCAAATCACTTCTAATTGGCTAATGACTTGTGGGGATACATGAACCAGAGGACTTACGAGGGTACCCAAAGGCTAAACCACGAAAACAGACGACTCGGGGAAGAAAACGAGGAAGGATTATCATTGCTACAGACTCACCGCAGAAAAATTGATCGCGGAAAAACGCAATCAGAAAACTCAAGAAAAAAGAAAGAATAAAAACGAAAATAAGAATAAATAGCAATATTGTAATGTTTGATTTCATGCTGTAAAGGTGCAATGTTTATATTCGAACAGAAAGAAGGCATGCACAAAGAAATAAATTACACTTTTTTTAAACAATTTTAGTTTTTGTGTTATCCTGATAGGTGGTTCAACTATCCCCACGGGTGGGGATACCTGAACCATTTGAGACAAAAATTTGGAAAGCAAATAAACTTTACAAAACAAAAGATAGTATTTTTGCATAATACTTAATATTCCAAGGAATGTGGGCTCTTTTAGAATCTATATACAGCAGACCCTTACGTCGAATTGTTCAGACATAATAATGTTAATAAAAAAAAGTGGTTCACCTATCCCCACTCTCCCCTACTCTCTCTCTCTATTTTATTTTATTTAACAGGCATGCTTCCCTGGGAAGTTCCCATTAACTTTTTTAATTTAACCAACTTTAGCTTACCCCTTTGCCGATGTTGTTGCTATTGTTGTTCTGGACTTTCCCCGAGCTATTATCCGTGCTGTTGTTGCTGTCTTTTTTGTGTTGGCTTTTGTATTTCTTGGAAGCAGTTCCTCCCGCCGGTGCCGTCGCCGACGCCGACGCAGACGCCGACGGCGATGTGGCTGCTGCACCCGCTGATGCTGATCCTGGCGACGACTCATTGGAGGCGCCGGGGTAATCGGGGAGAAGGGACTGCTCCTGGCAGCTGGTATGGGATTGGGGATTGCTGCTGGAGTGGTTGCTGCTGTTGGCAGTGCCAATGCTGCCTGTGCTATGAGTCTCGATGTCCGCCAACTTGGCATCGATCTGCTCCAGCGGCTTGTAGGAGCTTCGATCCTTGCCCGCCGTTTGGATGCAGGCTGCAAGTGTTTTTTTTTAATCATTATTCGTGAAATATCTAAATTTTTATACTATAAAAAAATTTTAACAAAAAGAAAGCTACTCTTTCAGTTTACAATTATTTCATTTAAACTCTTTTGATGTTGGTCAATTGAGAACAAAGAAGAAAAACAGGAGAGATATTCAAGATTTGTAATTGAACAATCATTCCTTTGGCACTCATTCCATATGTTGTAAGATTAAAAACATTATTAGTCATTTATTATTCATTATTTATTTATTTACTTATTATTATTTAATCTCTTTGTTATATTTGTTTAATTTTCATACGTTTTCTGTGTAACGTGACACATCTTAAAGTAGATAAAAATATTTAGGAAAATTGCGAAAATATTATTTGACAGGTATTTGATTAAGTAGTCTAATCTGGCTCGTTCCGGACTTATTCTCTTACTAATGTAGCTCAAACAGGGAGAGTCTAAACCGCATAGTAACGGACAGACGGACGGACAGAGGGACATGGCTATATCGACTCTGCAATCTTCTGATCAAAATCATAATTCCACAAAATGCATAAAAAAAATCTTGTTTGTAGTTCATTTTCAATAAAACCAAAATATTTAGGAATAATAATAAGGAATTAGAGAATTAGTTTGATTGGTTACGATTCAATGTCCAAAAAAGTCGCGTCATTTTTATTTCCTACATAGATAAATTATAATGTCTTATAATTTTTAAGTTCGATTCGGGGTTGAATTTTTGAATAAATCCCGTTTCGGGATTCAAGTAATAAAATTCCTAAAGCTTAAACAAACTCTTAAAAGATGAAAAATAATCCCAAACATTTTTGATTCAAATCTGAAAAATCCAAAAAAATCTACTTTAGCTCACTTTCGCGACATTAGTGTTATGTTCGCCCCAGTGACCCAGTTGTTAAGCGGACAGTATGAGAATTCTGAGACATTGGTGCAAATCCTGGCCGGGATTCAAGAAATGTAAGTACCTTTTAATATACTAATTTGTGTGATGTAATAACAATTTATAGTTCTTTAATTACAGATAAAATAAAATCGTTCACAAAGAAGTTTAGGAAAAACAGAATCTTATTTTGATAATGCTTAGTATTAGGAATTTAAAGTCAGCTCTAGTTGGTATTTACTTTTTAAAATTTTATTTTAGACCAACTTGTGATTAAATCTGCATTTTTAGGGATTACAATTTTTAAGATTAGCGGGATTGAATCAAAAATTGAAATGATTGAAAAAATTAAGTGTGTTCGTTGTTTAAATTTGGCAACAGTATACCGCTTATTTTATCTGTGTCAAAACAAACTTTCTTGATTTTCAAATCGTAAAAGAAAACCTTTGGAAAGTGAAAACGGAAGCACTGAAAACGTTAGAACCTGCACAAGGTAAATGCCGGAGCTCCCATGATATTTATTAGTATTATTATTTTTTTTTATTTTATATGTATACATTTTAAGATTGATCAAAATGTCATATTGGTGCTAAGCGATATGTAATATTATGCGATTATCTTGAAAAATCGGATCATATTCTTCTTATACCCTTGCAAGGTATTATAATTTCAGTGAAAAATTTCTAACGTAGTGAAGGAGACATTTCCGGCCCTATAAAGTATATACACCCATCAAATTTTTAACCTGAAATCGCATTAAAAAGCCTATTTTCGCCCGTAGTTTTAGAAATTCGCCATTGAAATGGATCCAAAGTTAAGTCGCTCTATAGATTGCTTTAAATTTAAATTTGCTTTAAAATTAGGAAACAACCTTTCTCAAATCATTTCTTATATGTAGAACAACATTTTTTTTAAGTCGATTTGTCCAAAATATGGGAACTTTTCTCCTAAAATTAAAGGTTAATTCTTTCTCACATTTAAAAAGAGTTTTCCTGAATGTAGAAAAAATGTATTGTTTTTAGGGCGATTTTCCCTAAATATGGGAACAACTTTTCTTAAAAGAAAGTTTAATTTTTTCATTAATTTAGGGTTATTTTTCTTGAATTGAAGGTAAGTGAGGGAAATTGTAATTTTATTTTGTTGCTACAGTAATAATCATATTATTTTTGTTGTATAATATTTATATATATATATATATATATGTATATATTAATATTAATAATAATAATATTATTATTTTTGGAAGGAAGCTTACACCGAAGTTTTTATACCCTTGCAGTTTGCAATAGGATCATTAGAATCGAGCTATTCTAGTTAAATTAATAGAACAAAAAAAAAAAAGGATTATTATAAAAAAAACACACAAAAAAGAGTTTCATTACATTTTACCTATATTTATTATGTGTACAGTTTGACAGCTACAGTTTTACATATCTATATCTACCGATCGGTTTATATGGCAGCTATGTATATGATATAGTTGTCCGATTTTCATAAAATTTATACAAAAATTCTAAATTAATAAAAAACGGCCATATCTCAAAAATGATGAAAATATGTTGAAAAAAAAACAAGTTTCATTTATATAGCTTTAGATCTGAGGGACTAGTTTGCGTAGAAACGGACAGACGGACATGGCTAGATCGACTCGGCTGTTGATGCTGATCAAGAATATATATACTTTATATGGTCGGAAATGTCTCTTTCACTGCGTTGCAAACTTCTGACTGAAATTATAATACGCTGCAAGGGTATACATAAAATAATATAATATAAATAAATAAAACTCTACCAACTACGTCGAAAAATTTAGTTACAACCTATTTTTTTTTACCCTACATACGTACTGCAGATAATCCAAATAATTCGTATAGTTCTAAATAAAACATTAGCTTAAAAACATATAAAATCGTATTAGTTCCAAATTCCGATTTGGTTCAACTACAGCGCCCTGAAATCAAATAGTGTTGAGGGAAAATGAGAAGAAAATTAAAATGGGTGGAATATATTTTCCTATAAATCAAATGTGTCGCACATGGTATAAGACCGCAGTGAGTAAGAAAAGTGAATGGATTTATATATAGCCGCCGAGATTGGCTAATTTCGCATTTAATGTGATTTATGCGATTTAAAGTGGAAGTGAGACGCCACGCCGGCGCAGATACAGAAGGAATCCCTGGGATTCCGCCCGAGCCAGGACCTGGGCGATGCCACAGCCCCATATAATGAGCCGACTTTCGAAACAAATGGGACAACATATCCAATTATAAAAAGGCGTCAGGCAGCGGCCGCTGATTGAGTTGCTCGCGTCTAAATTTAGGTTCTCCTTTCTTTTTGTAATTTCTTTTATTTATTTTTGTTTGTTTTGAGGGAATAAGTACGCCTGGCGGTCGCGAGTCGGGTGAATTTTGCAATTAAATGTCTCTCTTGAGAGTTGTGGCATCGCCACCAATGACCCATGACAGGTCGCTGTTTTATCGCTTAATGAGACGCTTTTTTTTTTTATTTCTTTGCTGTTTTTTCCGCACATCTCCTGAACTGTACCGCTTCACGAATGAATTCTAAAATCAATTACCGTTTGGCACAACAAATCGTTTTTCTGTCACATCAAACAACAACAAGGGCCGGCCCGGCCAGCGGAAAAATGCCACTTGAGAATCTGAGATCCCGGAATTCGGAGCTAATTGCTCTGGTTTTCTGGTCTTGTGGCGTCTCATTGCTTGTTCCGCCGAACTGCCATGGTCCGTGTATTTTGGTAATTACTGTATCGGAAACCAAATCCGGCGAAAGAAATACGGCTCCGGTCTCCGTCTCGGTCTTTGTGGTTCCCTCTTCAGGGATTAACTATTATCAAACTGTGTTTATGTCAAATATTCTCTGGTTTATTGTCTTTAAAAATAAAGAATACTTTTTAAAATTTTAATATTATTTGTATTATTATTTATAGAATTTTTTTTATATTTATATATTAAATAAGCAAAGGGAGTGTTTGGGATTTCAAAGAAAAGCTCTCACAAAATAATGAAAATCCTCAAAAGCAAAATAATATTTGTATTCTATCTTTTGAGTTGAAAAAATAACATTTTTCCAGCTTTCCAACTCTTCACTTAAGATTTCTTTATAGAGATCTTTTCCCCGAAACAGAAATATCACTCTAAGGTT
Organism: Drosophila leontia; assembly: GCA_008042735.1. Lineage (NCBI taxonomy): Eukaryota > Metazoa > Arthropoda > Insecta > Diptera > Drosophilidae > Drosophila > Drosophila leontia. The sequence continues at coordinate 144 of VNKB01003000.1, read as the reverse complement.
GTAACACTATAATTTCTGTTTTTTTTGTTTTTATAATATATTATTTATATTTTCCAGTTCATAAAAATAACCAAGAATGACTGGGATTGTTAGGCTGTCAAACAAGTATTCCTTATTATTATATCAATCTTAGCTATGATCGAC
>VNKB01002996.1:0-12828 GCA_008042735.1 Drosophila leontia | reverse complement strand
CTACTTGTCACCATATATGTTGATGATTTGCTTTTGGCATCAAATTATCCTAATTGGCTGCTTGAAACCAAAGCTCACTTGGGAGCATCATTCAAGATGAAGGATTTTGGACCAGTCAAAACGTGCTTGGGCATCCAGTTCAAACAGAATGCGAGGCAGCAGACAGTCTTCATGAGCCAAGAGAAGTACATCGACGCTATCCTTCGAAAATACGGCATGGAAGACTGCAAGCCGGCTATCACCCCGATCGAGTCCAAATCAGCACTGAAGCGACCAGAGAACCCAGACGAGGAGGAGATGAAACGGTATCCTTATCCTTTTATTTGTTAAGGATTGCTCCCATAATGAGAGCGTCAGCTTTGGAAGCTTCGTGGAGCACAAATAAACCAGGAGGCAGTCCCAATTCTCAGTAAAATGGCCGGAAATTATCAGCGATGTTAGACAATTTTGGATTGTATTTTGCAGCTCCTTGAAAGCTCCTTCAAAGTAGAACAACTTTTCTGCAGGGGTCAGCGTAGGATTGTCGATATAGACCGCTGTGAAAAGGTCTCGAAAAGTCGGCCAGCAAAGATAAGGAAAAGGAAATTTGGGACTTGAGCTGCTTTAGCAGAGATCGTATCGATCTGTTCCATGAATTTAGCGGCACACCGTTCATAAATGAAATAGGTGTCGTCGTATTTTGCCTTACGAGTAGGCAAGGTGTCTGCCGCGCCCTCTAAGCCAACTGAAATTAGCTCTGAACAATCTTCGTACTCTGTCTCGACCTAATCCCATAGCGCTCGGACTTGGTCGAGATGGATTTGGCAAGTGTACTTGGATGGAGTGGGTGCTGCTGGATTGCAGACTCTGGAGTCGAAGTGACTCAGACGGTCACAAATCAAAGTAAATTTGTTCGAAATAGTAGAAGTCATTTTGGATATATTTTACGTATATTTAGTAAATATTATTTACTATAAATATATTACAGAATAATTTATAGGTCGAAGTTGGATTGGGAATTTAGGAACTCAAAATAATTATTTTAAGATAATAATTACTTTTTGGAAAATTTTATATTTTTTTGTCCGTATGGAATATAAACGGAAATGTACGAATTATTTCAATAATTCTGGTCAGTAGCGTATAATATACGGTCACACTTATGCGTATATGGAAGCGCACATGAATTTCTAATTGAATTTGTTAGTTGAAATTGTGCTGTGTTTCGGAACCAATACGTGAGTGTGTATATTTGTGCACTTGCCGTATGCAAGTGCAACATAGCGGAGATAAGGAGATGCGGAAAAATTGCCAAATATCGGAGCGTCATATGCAGATGATTATGTACATATGTATGTAAATACTTGGGTATAGCTCAGCTCAGGATAGAGCGAGGGAGTGAATAAATAAATATACAAATGAAGTTGGAGTCGCGGTGCATATATTTATTTATAGGAGCTGTATTTTTTTTTTTTTTATTAGATTTATTATATATACTCAGAAGTAGTAGAAGTATCAGTAAATGTAAATAAATGCAAGCGGAACACAGCGAACGTAAGGCAATTTAGAACAATTCGGAACTGAAAGTTTCACTGTGGCTTAGGCATTTATTTAAACAAATACTTTCGGAATTTTGAAACCCGTCGATCTTGTATAGAAATTATTTGGAGATAATTTCTAGGATTGGGGAAATGTCAATGTTGACAGCGATTGTAGTCTCATGGAGTGGACTGTATATGTATGTAAATGTAAATAAATGCTAGCGGGAACACAGTAAAGGAAAAGGAATGAAATTCTGACTGTGGCTATGGCATTTATTTAAACACACACTTTTGGATTTTAGCACAAATGTAGAAAACGAATATTTTGGATTTGGAATTGGAAGTTATTATGCTGCCGTAGTGTCGGATTAATCGGTCTTGGATTTAGACAATAATCATACAGAGAAGTTAAGACGAATTGAGCTTAACTGCATGACCGGCAGCAATAATGTAATGAACTTATCGTGTGCGGTGTTAAAGCCACCGGAGCTGCTGGTGCAGGCGACGAAAAAATCCGGCTCGAAGGACCAAATGTTGGAAGGGGGCAGCTTTAACCTGAAATGCCCTCGAAATAAGAACATGTAGGACTTTCGGGTTTTTGCGCGACGTGCGTCGGATGTATTTATTGAATAAGGAGTAAATCGGTACTGAACAAATAACGAAACTAAAGCTAGGGAAAGCGGATTAGAAGCTCTATGGACTGGAAGTCCGGAGGGAGAGGGAGAGGACACCGCTTACGGGATCATTGGAGGCTAGTAGCGGGATCACACTGCCTCCAGAAATTAAGCGCCTTTCTGGCGTAAACACATTTTATCCCTTTTTTTATGCGTAATTCGTCATGATACTTGCACAGAACATGAGGAAGAAGAGCTGCTAAACCTAACGCACTTGCATCGCAATGAAACTCAAAATCATCTCTATGATCGTATAAAGCCAGCATCGGGGCTGCTACAAAATTATTCTTTAAAAGTTTAAAGCAATCCAACTCTTTTTCCCAAAATCAAACGTCATATCTTTTCTCAACAAGTCATATAGCGGTTTTGCCCATATCGAAGAGTCCTTTATAAATCGTCGAAAATAAGAACACAAACCTAAAAAACTTTGCACTTTACTCGGAATTGGAAAATTCTTTATTGCTTCTAGTCCCTTCTCATCAGCTTTTATTCGTTCATTTGAGATTAAAACTAATTTTTTTTTTTTTAGAAACTTGCATTTATCCATTCTGTGTTCTAATGTATTCTCCACAATGACCGTACAGCTTTCAAGCTTTGAGTTGGACGTGCTTTACATCGCTCTTCATTTATTTCTTAGTGAAATTTTATTTATCAAAGCCCAAATTTTTGCAAAGTGGTCGGTGTTTCCGTGAACTTCATATTCAATAAACAACCGGACCTTTGTAAATAAAGTCTGTGACTTTATCGTCGTAAAACAATTTCGGTTTTACAATTGCTTTGCCTTCCTAGTCTTGCGCATTGTGTTTACCGCTTATCGCTGCATCGCCTTGTGTTGTTGTTGGCGCTAGCTGATATCAATAACACAAATTTCTTATATTTCAGCGCTTAGATAAAAGCTTTTATTTGCGCGCTCTGTTTTGATCGGTCTGTTCGCCACGAAACTTAAACAATTTTTTATAAATCAATTGGATAATTTGTTTTGATCGGCACTTTCGTCGCGCAAATAAACTAAATCAATTTATAATTTACTTGGCTAAAGTAGTTTTAATCCAAAATGGCTACGTGTTGTTTCCCAACGTGCCCGAACGACAAAAAAATTTCTTCACGGCATGTCACAGTTTACTGCTGGCTCTGCGATAATATCGCTCACATTGGATGTGCCGATCTGGGACAAAGTGCATCGCGTATCTCTGATCGCATTCGAGAAAATGCTGGATTGGACTGGACGTGCCCGAGCTGCCTGCATATCAAATCTGATATGCGGGTTTTCATGAGGCAAACTCACCTGGAGTTTCAGTCGTTGGCCGGCTTTACGGAGTTGTCAACTCGTTTCCAGAAGGCGGAACACCACTTTAAGTCGCTAAAACTGCTAAGTGACCCCGCAATCAAAAACAGGAGCAACCTGTCTGATAAGTTTTTATCTCTTCCAGACCCTGATGCGCCCTTATGCAGTTCACCCCACGTGCCAAGCCTGCAGTCGTGGAAAACGGCTCTGGTGACGATGCTGCATCGATCCCAACTTCTATGGTTGAAGATCTTGTCAGGCCGTTGGATCAGCAGCCTGTCAACGTTGTCCAGGCGTCCACGTTGCACACTGAAGCCTCTGCTGAAGTTGTTGCACCGGTCCCCATTCTCGGACGGGGGCGAAGCCACCATGCCCTGGTTCAGCAGCCTGTCTATACCGATCAGGCATCCACGTCGCGTGCTGCTGCCATCAACGACGCGTCGGTAGTATCGAATGTCCACCCAGTGGTTCCCCCGGTGGTCACTATCTCGCCGCCGGCCGTTACCAGAAGCCGCGCCCAACAGTCGACAATTTCTGGCGTTGCCAAACGTGGACCGGTGCCTTTGGCTGGTGTTGCTCCGAAAAAACAGATTTTTGATTCCCGCCTCAATCCAGGTGCTTCTGAGGGCGACGTTAAGTAGTAGCGAATAATATAGGGTCACACTTATGCGTATATGGAAGCGCACATGAATTAAGACCCACTTGAGCAGCAAATTGAATGTTTCTGTTACTGAGTTTAGTGTCTCCAAGTTCAATTTTAAGCAAAGACGTGATATATATTCGTTAAGGTTACACTTTCTGACCTACTATTTTCTAAGGCTCTTGATCCCTCTGTGTGGCCTGAGCATGCAATTGTTAATGAATTCGAACACAAAAGTACTCCTCGTGCCCGCGGGCCTCAAACTCCTGCAACTAGGCCTCCAAAAAACTAATTGACTCTTTTGTTCTTGACTATCAGAATGTTCGTAGTTTACTTGGCAAGCTCAGTAGGCTGCACGTCAATAGTGTCTCTTTCGATGCCAATGTTATTGTCTTTACAGAAACATGGCTCAACTCCTCTGTGTCTGACTCTGAGATTTTTTCAGGGAACTATACCATCTTTAGACGTGATCGTCCTATACGGACAGGCGGTGGTGTTTTCATTGCGGTTAAATCCGATCTGGTTTCCAATATCATTTCTAAAACTGACACTGATATAGAGTTTGTGGCGGTTCGCATCCAGGTTTACGATTATTCTATCTACGTTTCATGCTTGTATATTCCACCTAGGTCTGACACTGATATTTATATGTAGCATTTATCCTTAATTCAAGAAATTCATTATTCCCTTGGTGTTAATGACCACCTTATCGCCAATTCCTGGATGCCCTTACCTGATTCAAATGTTCTTGTTCCCACCTCACCCCACGATTTAATTAATGGTCTCATTGACCATTCATTGGCACAATTAAATTTTGTTAGGAACTGCAGTAATAACGTCTTAGACCTCATCTTTGTCTCTGAGTTTGCCAATGCCTACGTCACTAGAATTGACCCTCTTTCTAGTCCTGAGGACGCTTATCATCCCACTTTGGAGCTAGCCCTTGAAGCCTCCACTCCATTATTATTGTGTCCGGAAGCTGAGCCTGCAACGTTTCGTTGCTTTCGAAAAGCTAAGTTTACAGAGGTGAACCACCACTTATCCTTAACGGATTGGACTTTCTTGAACTCAACAGAGGATCCCTCAAACATCGTTAAGCGTTTCTATGAAATAATGTACGCAGTTTTCGACATGTATGTCCCTTCATTTCCCTCACCAGAAGTTTCTTATAAGCCCCCTTGGTTTTCTCTTCGGCTTTCTTATCTAAAAAATCTGAAATCCAGACTGTTTAAAAAGTATAGCAAATCTGGTCTCCAAGTCGACCATTCGAGATATTTAACTGCTCGTACAAATTTCCTTGCACACAATTCTGAATGCTACAGAAACCACTTAAATCGGTGTAAAATCAAGTTTCAGGCTAACCCGAAGCTATTTTACGCTTTCGTAAACTCGAAACGGAAATCTCAACAATTTCCATCCTGTCTTCATTTCGATAATGCCTCCGCTTCCAATGAGCCTGATATCGCGAACCTGTTCGCAAAATTCTTCCAGACTACATACTCACAAATTAATTTTGATAATAACTCAGAGTATTCTTTTCCACTCCCGCACTCCAATTGCATTTTTATGCCTGTAATCAGTGAAGATGATGTTCTTCAAAATCTCAGAACAATCAAACTTTCCTTCTCCTCTGGTCCAGATGTTGTACCTAGCTTCGTTCTGAGAAATTGTGCCAGCTCATTATGTAGACCTCTGTCTACACTTTTTCAGCTATCACTTCAGCATTCGTTTTTCCCCGAAGTTTGGAAAGAATCTTTTATCATTCCGCTTCATAAAAAGGGCAGTAAATCTAATATTGAACACTATAGAGGTATACCAAAACTTAGTGCGATTCCCAAATTATTCGAATTCTTAATTATTACTCAGCTTCAGCACCAATGTAGCTCAATAATGTCCCCCTCACAGCATGGCTTCATGAAACGTAAATCAACGTCTACAAATCTCCTTGAGTTTGTTGCTGTCATTAGAAACGCGTTTAAAAATAACACCCAAGCCGATGTTATCTTTACAGATTTCAGCAAAGCCTTCGATTCGGTGAATCATCAGTTACTGCTGAAGAAACTTTGTCTTTTGGGTTTTCCGGTTACGTTGATCAAGTGGATTTCTACTTATTTGTCGAACCATACTCAAAGAGTAGCATTCGAGGGTTCATTCTCAAACCTTGTTCACGTGACTTCTGGTGTTCCTCAAGGGAGCCACCTCGGTCCTCTTCTATTTGGAATTTTTATAAATGATCTGCCCCAAGTTATTCTCCACTCTTACGTCTTGATGTATGCTGATGACGTAAAACTATGTTTGCCTCTTGTGAAGCCTGACTCTGCTCAGCTTTTGCAAGCTGATTTAAACAACATGTTGTCCTGGTGCACTCACAATTTATTGTTTCTTAACAACTCCAAATGCAGAAATTGTTTCCAGGCCAACTATTTCTTAGGCACGAGTGTTCTTAAACGTATCCACTCTGTAACGGATCTTGGTGTTCTATTTACCCACAACTTGAGCTTCACCGATCACATCGGAATAATTGTCGGTAAAGCAAAGGGTGTTTTTGCTTTCGTAAAACGATGGTCTAAGGAATTCGATGATCCCTACACTACAAAACTCTTATATATATCCCTGTTTCGGCCCATAATCGAATATTGTTCGTGTGTATGGTTCCCCCAATATACAAAGTATCAGGACCTTATCGAATCGGTACAGAAACAATTCCTTTTGTTCGCTCTTCGGGGTTTAGACTGGAACCCAAATAGCCGCCTTCCTCCTTATGCTGATAGACTACGCCTTTTGGACCTAACCTCTCTTAATGGCCATATGATACAGTAATGCAGTTTTCATTAATTAGCTACTTCATTAGAACCTTGAAAGAGACCACTATATGTGTAATTTTGCTTGTTAAGGTAAACAAAAGCGGAAAAAAAGTGTCGAAAATGGCGAAAATAGTTTTCACAGAAGAAATGACAAATTATTTGATCTAAAGTGTGCAGGCTAACGACTTCATTTGGAACCACAAAAGTCCATCATACAAAGTGAAGAACTTAAAGCTCAACTTTTGGCACCAATTGGCGGAGGAACTGAATTCGAACTTCGATCCAGCAGTTCCGGTCTGTTCAAATTAGTACATTGTAAAAGTAAATATATTTTTAAAACATTTAATTAATTTTTACACATTTAGTTAGAAGTTACTTGAAAGTGGAACAATCTCAAGTAGTACTACAATCACGAGAGTCAAAGACTGCTGAAGGCAAAGAAGAGCGGAGCCGACTCGGCAAGTTTGGAGGCAATCGACAATTGGAAGAACAAAGATCCAAAATGAATTTCTTGAGCGGAATAAGAAATCCCTTGCCAAGCATCAATAATTTCAGCAAGAGAAGCCTTCATGTAAGATTGGTTTCAATGTACATGCAATGCATATATATACATACACTTTTAAACCCCATTTTTTGATCTTGTAGATATTGGACGATTCTAGCTTGGACGGGATTTTCCCAGACTCGGAGATCAGCTTTGGTCTAGACTCGTCTAGCCAGCAGCTGAACGATATAGACGGCCCATCTTATAGCCATGCAACTGCTCGGCATGCTTTAAAAAGAAAAAGACTAGTTCACAATAGCGATGACTATATGGCAAAAGCAATCATGGAGTCAGCCAGCACTATCGCATCCGCTGTGAAAAAAAAACCCGAGGTGGACATGGTGTTCTACTTCTCCCAGTACATCGGTCAATGTCTAGGACGACTCGACGCTGACCTTCAGATACGGGCTAGGAGGGTTATTTTGTAAGCTATGCTAGAGGTGGAGACGGAGCAGCTCAACAGAGAATAATGTGAAAAAAAAGAAAAGGTTATATTTGAAATGATCTGATTTTATTTATTTGTGTTTTATGATTTCTCACTAAAATATTTTTCAAATAAGGATCTTATTTTTTCCGCTTTTGCTGTTGTTTTCAAATGTCTGCGATCCACTTCGAAATCTTCAAAACTTGTTAATATAGTGGCTCCATAATCGGATATTAGATCTAATGTTGACTTTGTTATACCCTTGCAGCGTATTATAATTTCAGTCAGAAGTTTGCAACGCAGTGAAGGAGACGTTTCCGACCCTATAAAGTATATATATTCTTGATCAGCATCAACAGCCGAGTCGATCTAGCCATGTCCGTCTGTCCGTCTGTCCACCTGTCCGTTTCTACGCAAACTAGTCCCTCAGTTTTAAAGCTATCTGAATGAAACGTTGCATATAGTCTTCTATATACTCTCACTGCTATATATGTCGGAACGGGCCGGATCGGACGATTATATCATATAACAAAATTATAACTTTACTGTTTTTCAATATTTTTCCATTTTTTAGATATGACCATTTTATATTATTTCTGAATTTTGGTAAAAATTTTATGAAAATCGGACGATTATATGATATAGCTGCCATAGGAACGATGGGAAAAAAATTATAGCTTTGTTGTTTTTCTACGTATTTTTATCTACTCTGAGATATAGGCTTTTTTTATTGTTCTAGAATTTTGGTGTAAATTTCATAAAAATCGGACAAATATATCATATAGCTGCCATAGAAGCGATCGGTAATTGTATAAAATATGTAAAGCTGGGAATGTAAAACTGTAACTGTCAAACTGTAAACATAATAAGTATAGGTAAACTTTAATGAAACTCTGTTTTGTGAGTGTTTTCAACATTTATATCTATAATATAAACATCAAAACCAATCTGCAAGGGTATACAAACTTCGGCGTGCCGAAGTTAGCTTCCTTTCTTGTTTTTATATTATCTTCTCTTATAAAATTATGTAAACAAACGCTTGTAATAACAATATGAGCAGCTTCCAGTGGACTTCTGTTCATTGCTTGGAAAACCACTTGGAAACGATTGGCCAGTATTCCGAAAACGTTCTTAACTACGCGTCTGTTTCTCGACAACATATAATAAAATTTCTGACGACTTTCCAATTGATTTGTGTTGGTATATGGCTTCATCATATACTCTGTCAGGGCAAAAGCGTCGTCTGCAACGAACACACGCGGTAGCTCGATGGATGAATTCGGTAACCTTGCTGGCGAAGGAATGTGCACCATATCAGCCTCAATGGCATATTTTAGATCCGAGTGCAACCAGACACCAGCATCACCAACTCGTCCATTCGTACCAACGTCAGCATAAATTAACTTGTAGTTTGCATCCACAATGGCCATTAAAATAATGGAGTGATCACCTTTATAGTTGAAATAGGTTGATCCAGCTGATTTAAGGGCTCGTATTTTGCAGTGTTTTCCGTCAACAGCACCTATGCAGTTTGGAAAGCCCCATTGTTCGTAAAAGTCCTTTGCAATTTGTTTCCATGCATCGGCTGTGGACGGAAAAGATAGGTGCTTCTCGTGCAGCACTTTATAAAAAGCATGGATCGTCTCCTTTAAAATTTTGGAGATAGTGGACTGTTGAATGCGGAACGAAAACTGCAGCGACGATTGAGTCTCTGCCGTAGCCAAATAGCGCAAGGTGACTTGAAGCCCTTCCACAGGTCCAATGCACTTTGTCATTTGAGTGTCTTGCTTTGAAATCAAAGGCTTCACCATCTCCAAAAGAGTTTCAAACTGGTGTGGGCTCATCCGTAGTACGTGCTTATGCATCCTAGTGTCCTCGTCCAACAGCTCCGGCAGTAATTTATGTGAAAAGCCTAAAATGTATTTTAAACCTTATTTTGTATATACTTGTATTTAATTTTAATACCCTCTAGGTCTCGCCGCATAAGCCATGCAGCCGAAAACTTTTTTATTTTTGTTATTTGTGTTTTGCAGCATATTACCTCCATATATAAGTAAAAGACCAGCAAACAACGATAACAATTGATTTCCAAAATAATAATTTATTTCTAAATATTTGCACAAATCAAAACCAAAACAATCCAATTGTGAGACCATACTGTCAATGAGCTGGCTAATACATTTTTCAATTAAAATTTTCTTCATTAAACCCGTATTTTGTTAGAGAGTATCTAGTATTTTTATGTAGATCTATCGATTATCGCGCCATAGAGCGCCATATAGTCGTCTTGCTCGCACTTGTGTAAAACGCTATAGCGCTGTCAAAGCTTTAATGAAGTCTCTAATTAATGCGGCCAGGCAAAAATCCTCCATCTGAACCCTCCCCGAGGGTGCCGACTGGGCAATGGGCACTATATTAGCCCGGACACGGGTAATGCATTGCTGCTTGCCCCGTCCGCGATAATACAGTGTCTAGCAAAGGCCACGGTTCAACTCCTTCTGCCCTAAAAAGGCTAAGGAAGTGAGCCCTTAGCCATGGGTGGAGGTGCCTGGCGGAAGGCATAAAACGCAAGTGGGTGGTACCCCTGAAAAACAAACCATTCTGGAGGGTTTAAATGAAGAAACCGGGGCTGGGATGTCAGCCCAAACGTCGGTGGAAGGCGTGATCGCTACCACCGGCGAGGAGCAATCCTCTCTGCGTGTCGCCAGCAGTTACACCTCTGATGTGACGAGAGCAGGTCATGTCAGTTGCAATGCGACTGCCGAAAAAACTACACATGGGAAGTTGAGCCGCTCACGTGCCATAGTCGATACAGACTCGGACCTTGGGAGCGTGCAGCTTCTCCACTCACCGAAACCAGGCACCAGCTCCCAGCGCAGGGACGGGCCAAAGCGGTCAAGCGAGGGAATGAAGGCCAAGGCGTTGTATAAGGCTGCCCTCCGCATTCAGGATCGGCTCCAGGAAAAAGCCGACCTATCCCCAGAGGAGAAGGCAAAGCTTACCTGGGCTGAGGGGAAAATCGCTGAGGGGAGACTTCACTTCTCCAAGCTCCCCCACATGAAATTGATTGGCGGATTCGCCAACAAGGTGGAGTAGACGCTGGCCAACAAAAGGCAACACTCAACCGAAAGCGCCTCTATGGAGGCGGAAGCGGACAACGCGGGCCTAAGAAGGCAGGCCCTCCCCAAATGGCGAAAAAGCCCAAAAAAAACCGCAAAAGTCAGTGAGGTGACCAAACGACACTTGATCGTGGCCCTTATTGACAGAAGCGATAAAGCCGGCAAAATGACCGAGGCGCAGTGGAAGATGGTGCATGCGCGGCTCGTTGAGTCATTGTACGCACGGATGGATGATGATCCCGAAGTTCCCATGCCCACCTTCGATGGCGCTGGGTGGCTAAATGGGGTCAAAATCCCAAAAAGCACGGATGACCCGACGAGAAAGTGGCTGACGCAAGCGGTCTGCCAGATGGAGGCGCTGTGAGGGAGCCAAGCTAGAGGTGGTGGACCGGGAGCTAATTTCATCCACTCCAAAAGCGAAGAAACTCTTCCCCATCGCAATCGGACCGGAAGGTTCTGCACGTTGCGGCCCCATCACCCAAGGAGGGGGGGGGGGCAAAGTGCAGTCCTCCAGATAAACAAGGAGGCAGAGGACATCCTTTATCCCAGATACGGAAAGATGGCGTGGGGCATGGGTAGCGTATACCTGCGCCTCAAAAAGCGCCACCCCGGGGATAAGGATGCTCACACCCTGGAGGCAGATGTGGTGGAGAAGGACCTAGGTCTGGAAACCATCGTGGATGCCGACCGGGAAATGACGCTGGATGAGTCCGACGAAGGAGAGGACGGTGACCTGACCGTAATAGTCAACCCGTCGTATGGAGGTGAGCCCAGTACCCACGACACTCAGGGTGCTGCAGCTCAACCTCCATAATAGGAAGGTCGCGTCGGTGGAACTCCTCATAGCCATGGAGCAGAGATCCGCCGACATAGCTTTGGTCCAGAAGCCATGGATCGCCTCAGGCAATACCATCGCCGGACTGAAGTCCGCAAATTGCAGTTTGCTCCATCCACCAACGGTAAGCAGGAATAGAACCGCCGTACTTGTACGGAAGGGTCTACACGCTAACCTTATGTCTCATTACAGCTCTGATGACCTGTACTTTGGTATCAGAATGGAGATTCCTTGAGAGACGAGGACCACGAAAAAGAGGACCAGGCCACCCTAGTGGAATAAGGACCTTTCACTCCGACGCAACAAACTCAAAGAGTTCTTCAAAATCGCTAAGCAGGCGAATAATGATATCATCAATGAGAAATACAAAGTCCTACTAAGGGACTACAAGAAGGAAATACCCAAGGCGCAGAGAAACTCATGGAGAAACTTCTGCTGCAATTTAGAGACTGCCCCGGAAACGGCTAGACTCTTGATGCTGCTATCGAAGCAGCCAACCATACAGAGTCAGCTCAAACGCGACGACGGACAGTGGACTGAGGGCAGCGAAGAGGCCCTAACAGCACTAATGCATGCGCATTTCCCAGGATGCACTGAGGTACCCGATGCAAATAAGCACCAGGACCTAGCAACTGGAGTAGAGCATCTCCCAAAAGATTTAATATCCTCTAGTAGAATCCACTGGGCTATAGACTCCTTTGCGAGGATAAAAGCACCAGGACTAGATGGAATATTCCCAGCCATGCTGCAGGCGACCAAGGAAGTAGTCACCCCAGCTTGTTTAAGCGCGGGCTATGTCCCTATCCAATGGAGGACCTCTCGGATTGTCTTCCTGCCCAAAGCAGGAAAGTGCAGCCACGTGAGCCCCAAGGATTACAGACCGATATGTCTCACCTCATTTCTACTTAAAACGCTGGAAAAGCTGCTGGACCTATACATCAGGAACGATGTAGGGAGACTACTGTCGACCAACCAGCACGCCT
>VNKB01002986.1:0-11041 GCA_008042735.1 Drosophila leontia | reverse complement strand
TTTAACTGTGCGAGGTTTGCCGGTGAGCGAGCATCGCTGGAGGCCATACTGGGCAACACCATCACAGCGGAAAACCTAGTTCCGCTGATGTTGTTGTCCGAAGCGAACTGGCAGGCCGTGTCGGACTTCGCAGCGAAGGCGATGACGGAGCTCCGAGCAGAGGAGCGACGCAGGAAGCAGGAGGCAACATAGGTCGGGACCAGCGCCCGCGCGAAGCATTGCTTCGCGGCCGTACCGCGCGAGCAAACCGTCCCGATATCTGTGTGACCCAACCCCTCTATCCCCCCACTTTTTGTATATTTACTGTTTCAATAAATGAATTAAAAAAAAAAAAAAAAACACACACACACACACACACACACAGAGGGCTACAGCAGGCAGACTCATAAAAACTTCAACAAGCTCAATGGCACCCATGGGCACATGATTACAACTTGTGGCAGCCATGGAGGACCCCGGACTCCGGTCCACGACTCTGTAATTTACTGGCTGCATCGCACACACGAAGGCAAGACGAGAGAGAGAGAGAGAGAGAGAGAGAGAAGTAAAAGTAGAAAGAGATAGCAAAGGAGCAGAAGAAAGAGAGGGCCGACTGCACCTTGCTGGCAAAGCATAATTTACCAAATTAAAGTAACACCCGTGGACCGAAAGGGGGGAGGAAGGAAGCTGCGCGACATGAGCTGAAATTGCAATTAACCCATTAACGTGCACTCCGGCAAGGTGAGGGCTATAGGGTTAAACGTAAGCCGAGAGTCACGAAACCAGAAAAAAGTTACCAGTAACTAGAATGTAATTATGTTGTGGAGGAGTTAGGAGTTAGATATTATATAATTTCAAACTTGAAAAATCAAGAAAACAGAATGTTTAAGTTATATATAATTTTATAATATTTTTATACCCTTGCAGGGTATTATAATTTCAGTCAGAACTTTGCAACGCAGTGAAGGAGACGTTTCCGACCCTATAAAGTATATATATTCTTGATCAGCATCAACAGGGGAATCTTTCTAGATATGTCAGAAAGAAATCAATTTTTTGGCAATTTTTGTGAAATTTTATAAGGGGTTACATCATTAAAATGTTTGATTTTGATAAAAAATTGAATTTTCAAAATTTTTAAATGAAGTATGCAGATTTATTAACTGTAGAAAATCTTGCACAGAACAGTTTTCCGTTTTAAAATTAATGCTCTTTTGGCCGAGTTATGATATTTTTATTTAAAAAAAAATTAAGAAGTTTTTTAATATAAAAAATCCGATTTTATAATACAAAATAATATTTTTCTAAGTCAAGGAATCATTTCCGAACCCATAAACCATATATATTCTTGATCAGCATCAACATGCGAATCTTTCTAGACATGTCCGGCCATTTTTGCGAAATTTGAAAAGGGGTTACATCATTAAAATGATCAAAAATGGCCAAAAATTTTGATATCTTAAAATTTTAAATTTGATATGCAGTTTTTTTAAATTTATAAAAACTAACACAAAACTGCTTTCCGAATTGAAATTAATGCATTTTTGGCTTAGTTATGATATATTTTAATTGTTACCTGCAAGGGTATACAAACTTTGGCTGGCCAAAATTAACTTTCTTTCTTGTTTATGATAGTTTATAGATAGATTTATGATAGTTTTTCTGACTGTTTTGAACCTTTAACTGAAATTAATCTAGTAAATTAATTGAAATATTTAATTTGCTTAGATTTACATACAGATTTCCCTTTGTTTAAACTGCGGTTTCTGCATTTTGTATCAAGTTGGGTGTTCCTAACCGCAAATCCTTGTAAGAACAGGCGGCTTTAGTCCTTGAGTGCCATTTGGCATTGCATTCTTTCGGGCCACGTAAGCCAGTATACCGGGTAATTCACACTTGAACGGACAATCCGTGGAGTTTTGCTGATGCCATTCCTCTGGAAACCCAGAAACCCGGAACCCACCCTTAACCCACACAGCCACGTGGCTTGACGCTCTCTTCAATCAACATCAAACCCGGCCACGTTGTCGTGAAAAGCGATTTTGACGGAAGTCAATTGATAAACAGATTGAGTAGATTAAGTGTTATTGACTCGTTGTTGCTGCTGCTGCTGCTGTCTGGGTTCCACGGGATATTTTTCCCCTACTTTCCTCTTTGAATTTTTTGCTCAGCGAGCGCTTATTTTTAGGATTAGCAATTTGTGTCAAGCGTGATTTTTTGCCAAGTAGGATCGATGCTGCTGCTGCTGGTGCTACTTGTGTGCGAAAAAGTTTATAATTATGCACGTTAAATGCTTGGCAGACTGCCTGAGTAGAACTGATGGTTGGGCTTATCTTCATCTAAGGATTGGCATTGTTGATCTACTTCCGTGTCTCGAGAGAATACACTAGCGGAGAGAATTTAATGGGTTCACAAACTGGGTTTTCTCGAATATTTAGTAAAATTACGTATACGCAGTGTATACAGAATATGAATTTAATATTTATAAATACAAGAAAATAATTATTATCAATTTAAAATCTTTAAAATTATGTTACATTTTTTTTTAAATTTTGTTTAATTTTAATTTTAGTTGCACGCTTTGCGGCGTTTAATGCAGGGCAGCCCCGATCACCCGAAGGCGCCCCTGGGCAACAATTATCGGCCGCCACAGCCGCTCCTGCATCGGCCCATACGCACCAATATTGATTTCAAGACGACAAAGACGAACGGCAAGGCTGCCTGCCCCACCATGTACCGCGAGGTCTACTACAAAGGTGAATTTTAATAAATTAAATAACTAAATTTCAATTGTTTTTTAAATTTAAAATAATTTTCTACCTATTTTGAAAATGTTCTTCATTTTCCACAGCGACCAGTTGGAAACAGAACTAAGCAAAAAAAAAAGAGAAAAACCCCCAAAAATTACGTAAGGGCGTAACGCAGCATAACGTAAGCGTAGGCGTATGACGTAAGTAGCGAGCGGCGTGCAACAGGAGCTTCCACTAAACATACATATAAACATGGCCATGCCGAGGATAAAGGACAAACCGGAAAGGGAAATGCGACTATGAAAGGCGAAAGGATCAGAACGAAATCAGCGCAGATACACACACACATATATACATAGGCAGAGAATAAACAAACAAGAAATAATATCGATAGCGATTATGATAACGATAATTAGCAATTAAATGTGCATTTTTTTTGTCTCTTGCCCGAAATCTCAATCATTGATTGGCATTTTTTTTTTTTAAGTGTGCGTAGCGTAAGTACATTAAAGATAATGATAGCATAACCGGGCATAACCATTACCGTAACGTATTCACCCAAAAAAAAAAAAATCAAATAATACTTGTAAATTTAAGGTTAGACAGAAAGCGTGAAAGAATATCAAAATACCAATTACCAAGGCCCGAGGACTAACATTTGTAGGTATCGTTATGCAAAACCCACCCAAAAATAGACAGACTTTAGGTCCACGCATATTTCGTGTATCGGTGGATTTCTATATATATATATATATATATAAACCGTTTGTATTTGCCCCTTGGTTGTGTATAGAGGGGCTAAGCGTGTGTGGGTGTGTTGTGGAAAATTAGGTAATGCCATTAACTGAAAACATGAAATCAGTGCTTAAAAAATAATTTATTTTATTTAAATTGGAATTAAACATGGAAAGTGGTATATATATATTAATTTTGAGTTTAATTTTACGCATTTCAGGGACTTTACACAATTTGAAGTGTAAGTTTTAAAGTGACTTTTTAATATATTTCAAATTGGGTTTAGGAATTTGTTTGAATTTTTCAGAATTAAATTAAATATTTTTTTAGACTCTTGAACTTACAAAAATTAAATTTTAAAAATTTCATTTATTATTTTTTATATTTTTAAACATTTTAGCAACAAATGTTTCCAAAAATAAAAGTTTTAGTAAGAAAATTTCTTTAAATTCTACCTTTAAATACCCTCAAACTTTAAGCTAAATATTTTTAGAACTATTTGTAAAATTGCATTTACTTATTTCGGTTGCCTTAACATTTTCACACATTTAATTGGAATTTTAAAAATTATAATATTATGAATTTTTGGACATTTTTAATACGTAATCCCCAGTGTGGAGGCAATGCCGCAAATGCGTGCATTTTGCATTTTAAATGCACTTGACCGCAGCCTACACTGTTCCCAGTGCCAGTTTCCCACCGGCTTGCATAACCGGGGGACCTTATCAAGCCAACTCGACCAGGACCAGAACCAGAACCATCCTGGATCAATCCAGGACCCACTACCACACCCTGCAGCACCCAGAGCCAACCGGGAATGTCAGGCTGTCGCTTATCGAACGGCAAATGCAACATGAAACCACAAAATCTGTTGCGGTTATTTAAAATCACGTTTAAATGCGAAAGTGCAGTGGGGTTTTTGCTTTCTGTTTCTGTTTTTTTTTTTTTTGTATTTTTATTTTTCAACCCAACATTAAAATCAACTTTTGAATGGCCGAAAGGAAAATGATTACGTATACGCCGCGTGGCCAGGGAGATGGCCAAAAGCTGGGCAAAGCTGCATAACTTTTTCCGGCCAGGACTCTCCCTGTACCCCTGCCTAAATACCCCATCGAAATCACATAATAATTTGTATAAATATTTGCATTATTTGCAAAAGTTGACATTTTTGCAGTTGTTTTTTTGGGTGCAAACTTTTCCTAGCTCTTTGTTTCACTTTGTTTGGGGTTTTTGCATTGCATTGTTGCTCTGTTTTGTTGTTTTATTTTGCATTGAGCATCGGGGGATTTGCCTATGGGAAATTATTACTTAAATTAATACATGGCAAGTGTAATTTATATGAACGAATCCAGCGGCAGCTGCTACCCAGGGCTGATACCCTGCAAGGTTTTCCTTCAAGGGAATTTATAAATTTAACTAATCTTGATGTATAATTCTATAGAAATTGGGGTTTTCATTTTCATTACTAGAGTTTCTTTAGTAAATTTCTACTTATAACTCAGGGAACACACTTTTCTGATGTCTAAAGTGAGGGTATTGCATGCCAGCCACCACTCTGGTGACCTAATTAGCCCGGCCAGGGCATGGCACGGTCCATCAGTTTATTTGCTGCAAACTCAATTCCAACTTTGGCTGACTTTCAATCAATCAGATGGTCGAGGCGGGTCGGTTGGTTGGCGGCGGAATGGCAACTCTCTCTGGCCAAACTGATTTGCGGTGAGTTGTGCACGAAGTTATGTTGCCTGGCAGAGGGGTCAGGGGTGCCTGACCACTGCATCTGGCCAGAAAGGACCAGAACGGATGGGGGGCTAACCTGACACATATTGGCGGGAGCACAGTGTCTGCCAACCGCAGACTCTGAACGAATGCTGGCACGAAATTAACCCCCAACAGAGTCTTCTTAATTCATTTAAAACCCAGTAAAAAACCCTTTTTACAGGGTAGCTTTTATTCCATCATTTTGGGGCGAGAGGAACTACCATTTTTATCGCTGCCATAAAAATTGCGGCTGAAAGATTTATAGACGTATTTTTATTTTTACATCATTTCATTTTCATGCATATGCAGTGGCGATTGCAGTTGGCCATTTGGGCTATTGGCCATTTCGGTGATTATTTTTAATACATTGAAGTTGAGGGTGATGGGTTTTACCCCGCTTTTCCTCACCCTAGACACACCCAGCAGATAAAGGACTACATCGATCATGGCCATCGGAGCGAAAGCAAACCCATTTGGAGCAGACCTGCAAATATTGCAATTTGACAAAGTGACAAATTTCCCAGACATTCGTTTATGCTGGGTAGGGAATAAGGAGTCGACGGGGAATATTCTGTAAAAAAAATGGGAAAAATGTAATATTTTTTAAGGGTTAAAACAGAAGGAGTTTATATTTTTTAAATGATTTAGTTCTTGTTTATACGTGGAAGCATTTTTAAGTGATTTTAAATTCTAAAAAGAAAGCTAATTTAAGTTAATTTTTTTAAAATAATTTTTTTTAATATTTAATACTAATATCTATTTATATTTTAACACATTCATTGGAGTTTCCTTTCACTTCAAGCTGCTTAAACTTTTATTTTAAAGTCACAAAACAATCTTCCACAATTTGTATTATATTTTTTTACTCAGCATATATAATTTTTTTAAATATTTTAATAACAAATCAAACAAGTTATAACCCCGAAAATATGTTAAAAATTTTTTAAAGATCTCAATGAAAATTCCTATTCCTATTTCATATCAAGCTTTGAGTCGAAAGAGTGCTTGTGATGTAACAATGTTCTAGAGAATCGGGTTACAAACTTTCTCGCAGCATTATCATATCCGGTTCAATGTGTTTCTGGTTTCTCGAAAGGCAGATGAGCCTTGGACGGGTTATGCAAATATGTACAGACTCACGAGGAGGAGGAGGAGTAGGAGGAGCACCACCCCCACAAGAGACTAATTAAATTATGGAAATTAAATTGAATCGAGCATATTTGTTGTTTGCAGTTCATAAATTTTCGCTACTAAACTGTCCAGAGCAGCTAATGTGATGCCGTGTAAATCATTTTACAATAAAACGCATTGCGCAGCAACATGCACACTTAATTATGACATCATTAATTTTTAATAATGACAATTTTGCGACAATAAATCACTTAACTAACACAAATGCGACCAAGCGGGCCATATGCATGGAAATTAGTGAACTTTAAACAATGCGAGAGGCGAGTGAGTGTGTGTGTGGGTGTGCGGTGTGTTAAGGGTGTGTCAAGGGTGTGTGTGTGTTTGTGTGCTGTGTGTGTGTGCTGTGTGGTGTGGCCTGGTGTGGATGAGCAAATAAACAGATTGACTGTCCCCATTGCCTTGTCCTGGCATTGAGTGATGGCGGCCAGGATCAGAATGGGGATAAAGATGGGTTCAGGGATGGTCAGGGGGGATGCGCAGGATGTGGAGGATGCAGTCCCGGATCCAGTGCCGTACATGGGATGAATTTAATTAATCTCGCTACCGTCAGTTGCACACAATTGCAATTAACTTGCAACACTCGCATAATTACAGGCGACCTCATGTTTTGCTACTTATCAGCATCAACATTGACCCAGCGACAGTGGGAATTAAAGGAAGATGTTGACTTAAGACTGTTTGATACCCTATTAAAGTGTTTATTGAATATAGAATTAAATTTTTTGGGAACTACAGAATAAAAAGGATTTTTTATCAGTTTCCTTAACTAAGTTTTTCACTTCTTCCCAGAATATTTTAAATTATATATAAATTAGTCTTTCCATTGTTAATTTATCTCTCTTATTGTTCAATTTTAATTTAAAATTAACAAAATAAATTAAACACTTAACCCTTGGTCGCTTATACCTCTTTTGACTGCATTTCCGGGGACATGGCCAAGCGACAAGCTTGCCCTGACACATACTCCCCGTACCCGTTCCTGTCCATCCGCAGTGTATGTGTGTGTGTGTGTGGGAGTGTGCGGGCAGTGGTTGGCTCATTGGTCATTTGGTTGCAGCTCGGTTGGTGTTAGCGGTTGCTCGTCATCGTCATCGTCATCATCAGGGGCTGATTGCGAGTGTTGTTGCAGTGGCTGCTGTTTGTTAATGCCTATAGAGCACAAAGCTGATGCTGCTGCTGCTGCTGCTGCTGCTACTGGTGCTGCTGCTACTGCTGCTGCTGCTACTGCTGCTGCTGCTGCTGCTGCTGCTACTGCTGCTGCTGCCTTGTGGTCAAAGTGAGGCACCTGCCGCTGCTTCCTCGCATTCCACCCACTTTTCCATCAACCCCTTTTCCGCCAATGTCGCTGCAAATTAACATTTTGTAACGCGTTTCGGTTGCTGCTGTGTTTTCATTTCACACTTTGAGTGTGTGTCTCCCTGTGTGTATGTGTGTGTGGGACATGCATTTGACACAGGAACTGGACAAGGCAATTGCCAGGCCACGCCCCCCCCCCCAAAAAAAACCAAGCCGCCCCTCAATCCAAGCCAGTGGCAAATTTGTTGTATTTGCGCCTGATTGCCAAATCAAATATTTGGTCAACACACTGTCAGAAATATATTAGAATTTAAGAAAATATTAAATTATAATTTAAAATTAGTAAATAATCGTGTTCAGTATTTTATATTTTATTTTTAATAAAAATATTACAATATTGGAAAGATATATCTTCTATTCTTTTTCATAAATTTCCTTTTCATATTAAACTTGTAATATTTAATTCAAAATATAGTATAATAATATTAAATATTACATTTTAAATATTTATTAACATAAAAATTTATTCAATTTTCATTTTAAAATATTTTTTAAATTTTCTAAGCTTTTTCTGTAAATCTTTTAGTATGTTAAATATTAAAAAATAAATTTTAAGTATTTATAAATATAATTCAATATTAAATTTACAAGTTTTCTTTATAAAATTTGCAATATTTTAAACTTTAAATATCAAATTTAAAATATATTGAAATATTATTTTGATTTAAATTGCAAAACATTTTTCTAGATTTATTTACATCTTTAAAGAATAAACCTAAAAATAGTTTACAATTCTTCAATCAAAATTTCTCTCTGTGCACCCATCGCAGAGGTCAGCAAATAGGAAAAGTGGACGATGAGGTTGGCTTCCATTTCACACATAAATAAATAATAGAGTTCCCGAGCTCCGAGCGAAGGTTCACCCCTTTTTGGATTTCAATTTGCCAAAAAAGCTGTTTAATTCGCACAAACAAATTTGTGCTCACAATCCGCTGATTGTTGGGTAAATTCAGTTGATTTTTTGTTTGCCCAAAGCCCTTGAAATAGACCACAGAAATATTTTCGAAAAATTGGGGAAGAACAACACACTTCCACACGCAAACTAGAAGATATCTACTATAACTAGGCAGAGAATTATGAAAATAATAATTATTAGTAATAATAAATAATAATAAATAATAATAAATAATAATAATTTATAATAATAAACAAATAAATCCATCAACCTGGAACTTCACTTAGCGGCATAGACACAGTTGTACGGCATTATGTAAATTTTTTTGTGGAGCTAAAATCTCCAGCAAATAATCCTATATATAGTACATATAGTGTAATTAAACGAGATATATACATACATATATTCCTCACATAGTGAAACCAAAAAATGCTTTGTATGTTTAACGAATTAAGTAGCAAAACCAAGGCAAACACCAAGTGTGTAGTGTAAAAAAACAGACGGATATATATAACCGAATGTAACTGGAGAATCAGCTTGCCCCCTTGTTGTGTGTGTTTTCAAACCCCTCGAATATAGTGCTATATATACCGACTACCGACATGTGTAAAAAGATTTGCAGGCCACAAATTATATATATATAATTATATACAAACAGCCCTAAAACAATATATATGTATATGAGGACAACAAATATACGATTATATATATACGAAAGCATTACGTTTTTTCCACTTTTTTGTCTTGGCCGGGGTCTAATCCCCGGCCCTGGAGGAAATTACCTGTAACAGAGCAACAATTACTTATTTCCGAAAGCCTTCACCCCGCCGCTTTAATGACAAAAGCCCAAGGAGGCGCAGGATAATGGCGGAGGAGGAGCCAGATCCTGGGGGGGGGGGTCGTGGCATGGGCACAGGTAAGCATACACACACAACACAAAAAAAAAACTAATTTCCGCCACGCCCACCGAGGAACAATAAAGCTGCATTGTCGCCATAAGAGGAACAAATTAAAAAAAGAAAGTTAAGTAAGAAGAAAGTTAAGTTAAGACTTGCTAATACCCTGGAAATTTTATATATAGTTTTTATATATTTCTAGCAATATTTTAGGCTTCTTAAAAAGATGAAAAGCTTCTTTGAAAACGGTTTTAGCATGGAAAAGGCAAGGAAAACACATTAAAAAAAATTTAAAAACATTTTAAAATTAAAAGTAAGATAAATTAAAACTTTTAGGACATTTTAAAATAATTTTCTTATTTTCTGAAATTTTTAGTACATTTTTAGGCCAACAAAATTTGGCTTTAAGTTTATATTCTATAAGAAAAATAAGGTAATTTTATAGCTTTAAAATATTAAAAATATTTCTGGCACTAGAGAAAATCCCAAAAAAACTCCTTAAAATATTTTCAGCTCATAAATAACACCTAAGTTTGGATTAAAGTTGATCTTCTATAAACAATTATGTTAATTTTACAGCTTAAATATATTATAAATATTTCTTTACCCTTAAAAAATCAATTTTTTGTAGGAGAAAAAATCTCAAAAAATTCTTTAAAATGTCCTAAAATTTTTGAAGATCCCAAACATATCCCAAACCGATCATAATCCCGACTATCCATAGAATTTAGAGAAAAAATCCCCTGTACAAGCATACTTTTCAATAGTATAAACCAATCCATTAAAGGTTATGCCCACAAATAAATAACATTGTCCTTAATTTCAGATTTCGATACCAAATATAACATAAATTTATCAGGTTAATTGCAAGAATGGAATGGATCCTTCGACTCTCTGGCCTGTGTAATCAAAAAACGAGAGGCGATGGCCAAACAACATTTTATTTAATAGTTTGCTTTGGCCCAGAAGAAGAGGCGGCAAAAAAAATAAAAATAAATAAATATAATAATAAGATGATAAAATGGATTTTGCTTGGTGGCCGGAGTTTATGCGTTATGCCTGCCGCCAGACGATAAAAATCTCTTTCATTTCCCATTTGAATTTGCCGGCGAGGCATACGCGTCTTATCAAGGCATAAAAAACGCGGGGACGAGACAACGGGAGTAGCGAAATAAATGCCGGATATCCTGGCTCTGGTGCGCAGCTTCCTCCGGTTGCCAGCCCCCTGGACACGGCGCGGACACGGACCCGGATGCGGCGGATATAGGCACAGGGACTCGGTGGGCAATGGGGATTCCCGGGTACTTTGCAACAGCCGTGTTAATAGACATTGGCAAATTTGTTAAGCAAACGCCCCCTGGCCACCTCCCTGAGGGTCCTAAGTCTTGGCTTTAATAGATTTGCCGCATTTCGATTTCACGGGCAAGAGGCTCCTCACCGGGTTCAATGGCCATACCGCTGGACTATCGATTTTCCTCGAT
>VNKB01002982.1:0-10236 GCA_008042735.1 Drosophila leontia | reverse complement strand
TTTTTTTTTTTTTTTTTTTTTTTTTTCAAGACTTTGTACAGTGGAACTTGTATGTATCAAGTGGAACTTGCCACACCAAGCACGTGATTGTTCTGTTAGCAGTTAGTAGGCGCGAAGGAATTAAATATGAAAGAATGCGGGGAAACTACTACTGGCGTACTGCCTGGTTGGTTGCTTGTATGCGTACTAAGTGGGTTAAGATTGAAGTTTTTAGTTTTGGGAGGCTATTAATATTAGATAATATGGTGTACAGATCATTATAATTTACACAGAGGACTCTAAAGGGTTCATGCAGTTCAAAGGATATTCTACAGTGGGGCAAAACTAATGGTAAAAAGGATCTAGTGTTTCTTATTGGTACGTGAAAATTTAGCTGACCGAGCAAGTCAGTACTTTCCACGTCACCACGGATTAAGTTGTATAAGAATGTAATACCTATCATGGTTCTACGATTAGATAGGGAGGGTAAGTTAATTAGTAAGAGTCTACTAGAATAAGACGG
Source organism: Drosophila leontia (assembly GCA_008042735.1). Taxonomy (NCBI): domain Eukaryota; kingdom Metazoa; phylum Arthropoda; class Insecta; order Diptera; family Drosophilidae; genus Drosophila; species Drosophila leontia. The sequence continues at coordinate 9,734 of VNKB01002982.1, read as the reverse complement.
TACCCTCTGGTTTGCATCCCAGTTTAAACCGCGTAAAGCGAAAAGTAAGAAGTTCTTTTGAACTATGCGTTTACTATGGACGTCAAACTGAGGGCTCCAAACGCAGGATCCATATTCTAAGATAGGACGAACAAGTGAAGTATATAAAGTTTTTGTAACATAGCGGTCATTGAATTCCTTCGACCACCGTTTAATGAAACCAAGCACACCTCTGGCTTTATTCACCATGCACGAAATGTGATCGATAAAGTCGAGTTTAGGACACCTAAATCATCAATTATATTAATTTTTTCCGAAGAGCAGCCGTGTAGCGTATAAGTTGCAGGCTTAGGAATGACACGGGAGAATGTCATTAGCTAAGTGCAAGCTCATTCTCCATTTAAGTTTAATAAGTTCACGCAGCACCATGTTTGAAAATTGTTAAGATTTGTCTGTAAGTCTGATTGGCAAGTAGCGTCGTTATATTGCACACAAAGCTTCACGTCATCAGCGTACATAAGTACTCTGGAGTTGGTCAAAACTTCGGGCAGATCGTTGATAAATAATGTAAACAGTAGGGGGGTAAAGTGGGATGATAGAGATCTTCGGGTTGCGTCAGGGGCGCCACCTTAGCTAAGCTAACTCTTTCCGGAAGTTCCGACAATGGAGGAATGTAGGAACATGTAACGAAAATGGAACTACCATTAACTGATAGCTTCACGCAAAAGAATTCAACATTGTTGGATTCCTCGAAAATTATTAATTCGGACGTGAGAGTGGAGTCGACCGCTATAAGGACACCTCCCCCATGTCTGATAGGCCGATCTAGCCGGTATACTGTGAATGCAGCTGGAAAAACTTCGGAGTTCAGAATCTCCGGCTTTAACCAGGTTTCTGTGAACACAATAACTTGGGAAGCAAATGCGACGCTGTCGGAATACAATTTAGGAAGCTTACTGCGTAAGCCTCTTGCATTCTGATAGGAAATACCAAGGGAACTGGTTAGTTTTTTGGGACGGAATTGAAAGACATAGACAATGGGCAAATCTGGCCTAGGAAGAGTAATTCCTCCAGGCCGCTTTTTCTTTTTCGTACCTTCAAACTCTTTGACAACCACATACTGTGGCCAGGTTTGGGCAGAGCATAGAGTGCCAAAGACTTCGTCAGGAACATTTATCTTGAAAGACAAAATGTTCCAAGGGTAAGAAAATTAAAATTTTCCCACCTTAATTTTTTCTCTATCGACTTTTACTTTGCCTTGGATAAAAGCTATGACATCTTCCGTTGTCTGATCAGGGGAAAGCCGCGAAACAAATAACTGTTTTGTTGGTGGAAATGCCGTAAGGGGTTTTGGCACGGCAGACTGACCCACCATACCACTTTCGGCCGGTAGTCCGGGCCTGATACCCTGGCAGGGACTTGGATTAGGGCTAAATTAAATTAAATAACACAATAAAGACAAGTAGCATGCACACGTGGTCTCTTTATCACCACCTTCATCATCCAATTCCGTGGTCTCTTCATCAACATCTTCATCATCCAATACCGTGGTAATCCTCTTCTCAGGCATACGTCTCAATAATTATTATTTAATTCCTCAAGTCTATACCAATTTCCTAATATTTCGGTCACTTAAAACGGTCCTCTTCCTATTTATCATTAAACATAAGTGCGCTTGATTTAATTGTCACGCCGATGCCCCTACTCAAAATTTCGCAACCAATCGGAGCGTCGTATTTGATATGAACTACGTAGAACTACATACGTAAAATAAAACTTAAAAAAAAATCAAAATATTTAACAGTGGTTTATTCTAGTCTTTAATAATCTCGTGGATGCAGTCTCTTCGATGAGCGGACATCCGAAGTAGAAGTGAAATTGGAACGACTCACCAAACTGCAGCAACGTTATGTTCACGACTTTGATTGTATTGCTCGTGACCGGTGGACGCTTTTGACGATCCGGGCATACCGTAGGAACATGTCCAGATTTTCCACATTTATAACAGATTACGGATGACAGATCTTTTCCTCCTCTATATCCAGATTGTTGATTACGGCTGCTCCAAATGAGTTGTCTCTTTGTTAAAGCGACATTCCGCCTTATTGTGGGCGGGTTTGCCACAGTTGTAACACGTGATGTGAGGCATAGCTCTGTCTCTTTTTACTTCTGGTGCTGATACGTTGTCACTCGAATGCTGTTTCTGTCTGGCGTCAAACGAAAAGGCTTTGAGTTCCTGATGCAGCTCGTTTCGGCTTTTGATTTCCGTCGTAAAAACCAAACGGCGCAACCGTTTATCTATGCCAGCTGCATGTGCCAACGTGACGGATAATGCAATCTGCTCGACGCTGAGCGACTTCCAGCGGGCCATTAGTGAGGTGACCATTCTGCACCCATATAACGACAAGCACTCTCCTTCATTTGGGCGTGCGTTTAGCAAATTCCTAACAGTTCATAATTCTCGAAACTGGATCCATGTAATGCCGGGAAAACATGTCTGCAAGAGCCAGTGAGATGCGGTGCCCTCCAATGATTTGCTGAGGGCCATTACAAGAGCGCTGCCGATGAGCTGGTTTTCAGACAATATGTAGTCGGCTGTTGAACACCAGGACAGCGCGTCTGATCCTGCGCGATCAGGGTTGAACTTTGGCAGCACAATGGTTTTTGCGTCTTTTGGTTCATTTTGAGAGCACTGTACTTGTTTTATTAACTCGACGAAATTATGGTTTTGCAGCTCCAGAATTGTTAGAAGACGACGATCCAGCATCGGAGTTCTCAACTGGACTTTCGGCGAAACGTTTTCTGGCACGTGCCATGATTCCTGGATTTCACAACCAACCTGTTTGCGACTCAAAAACGCTGGGTCATTCCTTTTTAATTCCTTTTTACCTTCCAACACATACGCAGGTGTGGTGAGTTCTCAGAAGACAATATCCGTCCCTTTCATACCCACGCCCATACTACGTTGGCAAAACGGTGTATGGCTCGCACGAAAGAACAGAGAAACAATAATAAATTAAAAAAGTGTGTACCCACAAAAATCGTTATAATTTGAATTAACAAAATAATCTGCGACATTTGTATGTCTACCAAACCTAGTTCAACTCGGAAAAATAAATCATATAGCTGCCATACAATCGATCGGCTGGACAAAAGAATTTAATATGAGTAACTTTCTTGTTTTTCAAGATACATACATATGTTAACCAAACTTTCAGATTCTATCCTTAATGGGGTCTTCATACAGATACATATCCCCCGTCTGTTGAACAACCGGTCCATACCGTATCCGCATCCGTTGTGCATCTACATTGTACACCCTTCTTTTGGGGATAGTTAGGTGATAGTTTTTCGGTGCAAAACTTCTATTCTTCCATAAGGATGGTCCAATATTGGGGTGAACCATGCATGAGTGATAGAAAAAATAAAATAGTTGTTCACGCCAGAAAGGCGTTTAATTTCGGGAGGCAGTGTGATCCCGGACGCTCTCCTTTTCTCTCCCTCCTCCTCCGGACTTCCAGTCCTAGAGCTTCTAATCCGCTCTCACTAGCTTTAGTTTTGTTCTTTGTGTAGTACCAATTTACTCCTTATTCAATAAAGACATCCGACCCACGTCGCGCAAAAACCCGAAAGTTTTACGTGTTATTATTTATCCGAGTGCATTTCAGGTTAAAACCGCCCCCCTCCAATAATAGTGATTAATAATAAAATGATTAATATTAATAAAAAGAATATGAATTGGCCTGCTCATCCCAAGCTTGGAATTAGTTCTTAACTTGTACAGTACATATCAAGTGGAACTTGCAACACCAAACATGTGCTTGATCGTGTTAGGTGCTAGTAGACGCGAAGGAAATAAATATAAAAGGATGCGAGGAAACTACTACTGACGTGCTAACAAATTGGTTGCTTCCATGCGTACTAAGTGGGTTAAGATAAAAATTTTTAGTTTAGGAAGGCTGTCTACATTATATGTTATAATGTACAAATCATTATAATTTTCACAGAGGACTCCTAAGGGGTTTATGGAATTCAAAAGGATGTTCTACAATGGGACAAAGCCAATTGTATTGCAAGACGTTGAAGCACTATGTACAGTACATAACAAGTGGAACTTGCGACACCAAGCACGTGATTGTTAATGTTAGCAGTTAGTAGGCGCGAGGGAAATTAATAGAAAAGAATGCGAGGAAACTACGGTGGTAACCTCTGGTTTGCATACCAGTTTAAGCCGCGTAAAGCGAAAAGTTCTATTGAACCGATTCTATGAGTTTACTGTGGACGCCGTACTGGGGGCTCCAAACGCAGGATCCATATTCTAAGATAGGACGAACAAGTGTAGTATATAAAGATTTTTTAACATAGGGGACATTGAATTCCTTCGACCACCTTTTAATGAAACCAAGCACACCCCTGGCTTTGTTCACCATGCACGAAATATGATCGATAAAGTCAAGTTTAGAGTCCTGTCGGTCACCCATATAATCAACTATATTAATTCTTTTCAAAGAGCAGCAGTTCAGACACGGGAGAATGACATAAGCTTGCATTTAGAGCTATTTAAGTTTAATAAGTTCACGCGGCACCATGTTTGAAAATTGTTAAGATCTGTCTGTATATCTGACTTTTAAGAAGCGTCCTTATATTGCACACAAAGTTAGACATTGTCAGCGTACATAAGTACTCTGGAGTTAGTCAAAACTTTGGGCAGATCATTTATAAATAAGGTAAACAACAGGGGATCCAAATGAGTCCCTTGCGGGATTCCAGATGTAACCCTAAGAACATAAGAAAGTTAATTTTTAAAAGAGGACCTTTTGCGTCCTTTTCGGGACAAAGACTGGCTTAACACGATGAAGATCTAAAAGATGAGAGCTTTCGTTTAAGGTAGGACTGAAAGTTTGGTTCGATTTGGGGATGATGTAAAAGTCAGTCTGATATGAGTCTATTAAGTTGGAGTAAGTAGTTTGAAAAAACTGAGCAAATAGATCGGCAATTGCCTGATTAGATTTTTATACCCTTGCAAAGTATTATAATTTCAGTCAGAAGTTTGCAACGCAGTGAAGGAGACCTTTCCGACCCTATAAAGTATATATATTCTTGATCAGTATCAACAGCCGGGTTGATCTATCCATGTCTGCCTGTCCGTTTCTACGCAAACTAGTCCCTCCGTTTTAAAGCTATCTGAAAGAAACTTTGCATTTAATTATGCTATCGCCTGTGGGAATAACTATAGTTAAAACTTTTATTTATTTGTTCTTTATTTATATAGAATAAAGTTATTTCCAAAGTATACATACATTCGTAATATGTCGTTCTTGAGCCGTGATCCGTTTAAGACTGAGCGCAGATCAAGCTTATGTTTTTTTTAGAAAGCTTACAATAGGTAGGAAAGCTTATATACTTATGATTTACATTTAATAATAATGAATTTAGGTATATATGACAAAATAATTTTCTATATACTCTCACTGCTATATATCTCAGACCGGATCAAACTATATCATATAGCTGCCATATAAATGTTCGATAAATTTTTAGAAAAAAAAAATCATAACTTGGCTGTTTTTCAACATTGTTACATTATTTTTGAAATATGGCCATTTTATATTATTTTAGATTTTTTTTTTTAATTTTATGAAAATCGGACGACTATACTATCATATATCTACCATAGGAACAATCGGGAAATTAATAGGAAAAAAATGATAACGTCGTTGTTTTTCAATGTATTTTCATCTACTCTGAGATATGAGCTTATTTTATTATTTTAGAATTTTGGTATAAATTTCATAAAAATCGGACAACTATATCATATAGCTTCCATACAAGCGATCGGTAAATGTAGAGGAAATGTAAGGCTGGGAATGTAAAACTATAACTGCCAAACTGTAAACATAATAAGTATAGGTAAAATGTAATGAAACTCTGTTTTGTGTGTATTTTCACCATTTCAATTTATAATATAAACAACAACAACCAATCTGGAAGTGTATACAAACTTCCGAGTTTGTTTCATTTCTTGTTTGTTTTTGAGGTGCATCAACTTTTTGGTTAACCAAGCAAGCTTATTTGATGTTGACGGATAGTATAACGGAAAGCATTCATTAAAAAACGAGTTCATAGCATTGTAAAAAATATCCACGGCATCAGCCATTTCAGTGCATATGTATAGATCGGACCAATCATAATCAATTATAAAATTATTCGGCCCTACGAAGTCCGTCTTGCCGAAGCAGAGGATGGATAATCAGATTAATCAGATCAGATAAAACAGCCCCAATGTCGATGGTTACATCGAAAGTAGGATGATAGTGATCTTCGGGATGCGTCAGGAGCGCCACCCTAGCTAATCTAGCTCTTGCCGAATCAGAGACAAAACAAAGATCGAGCAAGCGCTCTAAGGAATTTCGTACATGGTTGATCTGGGACAGCAAAATGTCAAGCAAACCAGCATGATGTGCTGTTGTAAGAAGTGTATTAGTGAATTTATCTAGGGACCAGATAGCCCCTTGGATGTTAAAATAACCAAGAATAGAATTTAGGAAGCTTACTGCGTAAGCTTCTTGCATTCTGATAGGAGATACCGAGGGAGTTGGCTAGTTTTTTGGGACGGAATTGGAAGACGTAGAAGGCGCAGTTGTCAATAGGACCTCTTTTTCTTTTTCTTTGCTTCGAAACTCTTGACAATCACATGCCTTGGCCAGGTTTGGGGAGAGCATAGTTTGTCAAAGAATTCGTCAGGAACATTTATTTTGAAAGCCAAACTAAAATGTTAATTAAATTGGATTAGAAAACACAAATAGAAAATTTGGATGCACACGCGAAAATGAACGGGAACTATTAAAAACACTAAATATGAAATGTTATACACCCCGGTGGTTTTTAAGCCAAATTCCACACAAATCGAGAGCGCAAGAAAAAAACACGTGCGTTTACTTTGATGGATGAATAGGTAAGGAGGTCTTTGTGTAGTAGTAGTGGGTAGTAGTAGGTGGTGCGACTCTGCAACGAGTGTGCAGTGCGTTGACTTGATGTTACCCTGTTCGGGTGATGCGACTGTCTGTAGTCGGCTTATCGATGCTCTAGGTGAGTGATGCGACTCTGCGACGAGTGTGCGGTGAGTCGGCTTGATGCTACCCTGTTCGTGTGATGCGACTGTTTGTAGTGGGCTTGATAATACCCTGTTCGGGTGATGCGACTGTCTGTAGTCGGCTTGACTGCACTCTGGGTGAGTGATGCGACTCCACTACGAGTGTGCGGTGAGTCGGTTGATGATACCCTGTTCGGGTGATGCGCGTAGGGTGCGTGACCGGTTGCGGGCTGGCCGCTGTCGTGGTCACGGTAGGTGGGTCCGGGTGACGTCCCTCGAAGTGAGCGACCGTCGTTGCCTAAGCTCGCACCGTCCCTAACGCTTTACTGCTATCCTGTAATTGTCAAGATCCGTCAGCAAGGGCCAGACCTTGTCCCCTCTAATGCTTGCTTTGCGAATGTGGCGAACCTCACACTATTCGTGATCCGAAATCCAAGGGCCAGACCAGGACCCAAGTCTTTACTACCTGCACGGCGTGGTCATACGGACCGCACTCGATAACCTGTTTCCGCGAGATCCGCCATCCAGAGCCAAACCTCGTCCCACACCTAACTAGCTATACGAAGCCCGTCAACCAGGGCCAAACTCCGCTTCTCCCGTCTACTTCGCTAGATCCGCCGACAAGGGCCAGACCTAGTCCTACTGCTACCTATACCTTTTCCTATATCTCTTTGCCGTTAGAGTTCGATGCCAGGGCCAAACCTTATTCTATTGCCTGATCTAGGGTTAGTATTATTTATTCACTCACCAGTTGTCTCCTCGGCTGCTCCGTAAAAGTGAAGTTGCACTGGTCGGTGCGTCGCTTTATATAGCCGGCCGCCAGCTGTTTTCCCCCGATCGATAATCGATAATTCTCCGATGGTTGATAGGCGGGGCGTTGCCAGATCGACCATATCTATTCGATTGTCGTCAGCTGTTCGGGATTGGACGTTTTTGCTGGCGTTGCCACCCGGTGACAGTGTGCCCGTACTTCCTTTCTTTCCCGCGCCCGCCATAATTTGAATCTTGCCGTTGGTGTTTGTGTTTTTCTTTGTTTTTATTCTTAACCCTACGTTTTCATCTATATATATAAAAATGGAGACAAAAAATGTTAGCAATCACATCACAAGAGAACGGATGGGCCGATTTGGCGCAATTTTTTTTTTCAGTTTGTAATTGCCAGAAGAAGGTTATAGGATAAGAAAATTTTGGGAAAACCTTCTGAAAAAGTCCCTAGCGGCTCAACAGATGTAAAGTTCTGAAACACCCTACAAAGATCATAGCTGCATTGAGATTCTGCATCGATGAAATCGGTAAAAAAAATATTGAAACAAAAAAATCGAGTTAACGAAGCATTACCAAAGTGAGCTTAAACAATTGGAAATAATGCCAGCTGTTAGACGATCAAGACTTGCAATAAGTAGTCAGAATTTCCGTAATAGCCGGACGCAAGAGGAACGTACAGAAAGAAACGCATCGATACGTGCCCAGATGGCACAGCATTGCGCTGCTCAAAGACCACCTCAATCCCGACAAAATAATAGAGGAAGACGAACTGCAAATGAAAACTTGAATCCCGCTGCATTCGCATACAATTCTGAAACACCCTACAAAGATCTTAGCTGCGTTGTTATTGATTCATTGTCTGTCGTATTTCAGCATTACAATGCACTGAAGTTTCGGTTGGATACCCCCGGCTTATGCTGTGCAGGTGGCAAAATTAAATTGCCCGTTTTGACTCATCCACCAGAGCCATTGTATTCGCTACTATATGGAAATTCAGCCCAATCAAACAGTTTCCTAAAGCATGCACAAAAATATAACAGATGCTTTCCAATTACGTCATTTGGAGTCGAGGTTGTTGATCAATCAGGCTACAATCCAAGTTATAAGGTAATGGCGTCTCTTTATTATCAAAATGAACAACTCACATTTTTTCGAAATTGCATTCCAACATTCAGATTCAAGGGCAAATTCACCACCGAGCGGTCGCTTTGTTATCACCACAAAACAAAGATCATAAATTCCTTCAGATCTATTTCATTGGTGATTCGGCAGTTGAACTAAATCACCGCTGTTCAATTTTTCCTGCAACTAAACGTAAAATTACACAGGTACACAGCCAAAAATTTCCACGAACCATTTCAAGTTTTCCATGATATTTGGGTGCTCCTGAGTAAAAGTCCCATACAAAATTATTTCCCATCACCTACAGGTTCCGCGGTATACCTAAGAATACAAAAAACCGATGTTTGCCGACATTTTGAATTACGTGGCCTATATAATTGGACTTACCTTTATTATTTTCGGTAGGACCTACTCTCAATACATCACGGCACTACTAAAAAATAGTCCCAATCGTGGACCATTGCCCATGTCTTTGGAATTCGACGCCAAAGTTGAAACTACCAAAATTTTCAACATTTCTGTGATGAAAAAACAATTCTGAGAATTAAATCTTATATGGAACTAATTTTAAATATTCATTGAATCTATTGTTCATTGTATTCTTTAATTTCGGTTTAAAGCGTTTTCATGAGGACATTTTATTGGATTTATTAAACGAATAAAACCGCTTTTTTGGTTTGATTATCTACTACTATTTTCTGTCAAAATTCAAATAAGTCAAGGCAACCTATAGAATGCGAGTAAATATGTATCTTTTTATATATAATATAAATTT
>VNKB01002978.1:0-16299 GCA_008042735.1 Drosophila leontia | reverse complement strand
TTCTCTCTTAGCTCCACTCATTTTGTGTTTCTTTTTTTTTCGGGTCCGCCACACGCTGTGGTCTTATGGACTCTGATTTTTCGTTTTGTTTGGGCCAATGCAACATTGTTGCCTTACTCCTAGGTACACGTGGAAAAATAATATTGTTTAATATTTTGCAAATTAAAATTTTAAATAGAATTTTGTTTCTATAATTAACCATATTTTAAATGACTACAGACACTTCCCTGCCTTAAATCTAGAGTTTCTTCTTCCAGTGTACCATATATCTTCCTTTCTGGCTATCGCTTTCTCTTTTGCACGCGTGCACACACTCCTTTGGCCAGAAACAATGGTGTCCATTTCCCTTTGTTGTGTGCCGCTTTTTTTTGCAAATTTTCACTTACACATTCGAATTTTACAGTTTTTAACCATTTTTTTTGTGCCTTGTCTCCAAGTCAGGCTTTTTGCCAAAATGATTTTTTGTCTCTTTTTAGCCATCTTTCTAGCTTCTATCTCTTTCGTAGCATTTTGCTATCTATTTCCTTCTGTATTTGTCTATTTATGTATGCTTGTCTCTTTTTTTTTAAATTTAATTTGCGTTTTAGTGTTTTAGTATTGTCTTTTCGGTGATTTTATTTTGATGGTGTTCCAGAGCAGAGAATCTTGTATTTGTAAATATTTTTTAAATAATGTAAATAATGTTATATTTACTATGTTTTATAGAAAAGGAGTTTTTGTTTATTTTTTTATAAAGAAAAATATATAAAATATATTTATTTTTTGATTATTTTAAAAGAGTACAAATATAGTATTGGGGAAAATTTTTAAATAAATTAAGTCATGAAGAAATGTATATCATAAAATTTATATCATAAAATAAGTCATTTAAGTAATCTTCAAGAGCTAAAAAAATATATTATAAATTGTTCATTTTTTATAGAATTTTTTTATAAAATAAAATCTCCCATGATAGTTTTTTGGAATCGCCAAATCGCCTGACTTTTGGGCTTTCACAAAGTGCGTAGCATGTGGCATGCATCATTCTTCCCGAAATGTGCTTCCCCATTTTTTTGCCCAGTCAGTCGACTGTCGCCAATGTCCTTATCCCTGGACCATTCGCATCTTCGTCCTCATGCCCATCCAAAGCCATGTCCATGTCCACTTCGATGTCCCCATGTCCGGTGTCAATTTTTACCATCTCCATTGGCTTTTGGCTGGCAGTTGAGCGGATTTCTTTTTTCATTTTGCTCGCTTTTACCCCCCTTTTTTTTGGGCTATAGCCAGTACAGGATCAGCCGCCTGTTGTCATAATTTTAGCACTCACTGTGCGTTGGTTTCGGGTTTATTCTTTTTTTTTTTTTGCAACTGGGTTGAGCTGGGGCAAAGTGGAAATGCGTTTTCCGCGCCCTTCTTGCTCTTTTAATGTCATTTGCTCTGGCTGATTTTTTGTGCAGCCTCCGGTCCCGTTGTTGACTGTGTTTATTTTTCATGGTGTAATTTATTTGAGGCTCGTTGGTTGGTGTAGCTGGTAGTCGGCATCCCATTGGTTTATGGCTTGTAAGTTGTTTATTATTAATGTTTGGCTTATGCTGGCAGTTGTCGGGGCGAGCCCCTCCACGGGCCTGAGCTGGATTCGTTTGCCTTTTGGTTGCACTTTACGGGCATGAGCTCATAATGAAGTCATAGTTATCTGCCCCGCCCGCCCCGTTTTTACCATATTTGCTGGCCATAAAATATACGCGTATGCGTCATATTGCGACAATGCCCCGCCGCGGCCCCCAAAAACTACTACTACTACCAATTTCAATCCAGTTTTCAGTCCCAAACCCTTTCCAGCTTCCCGGATCAAGCTGCATGCTCTTGTGCATTAGGCAGCACTTATGTACTATTCACATTAGTCATGCCATGACTGCGTTATGTATTTTGTATATATGTTCATATGTTATATAGAGCCAACAACACAGGGAGGTGTCTTTAGCGGCCACAGAGGATTTGGTATTTATTTGGTTTCAATTTAAAAAAATATAGTTACTTAAAGGTCTTATTTGTAGGAACCTAAATACAATGAAAATTATATAAAATTATTCCACTTTATAGTTTTTTTAAGAACGTAAGGCTAAGTTTATTTGGAAAACAACCTTTACTTGAAACTATTTTGGATTTAAAGGATTTTTATTGTATCTTACATCATTCCAAAAATGTTTTAAAATATATTTTTTTTTAAATAATATTATGGATTTATTTATTGCTTATTTTAGATATATTATTTTTATTTTATGATTGTAAAGATATGCCTATTTCACAGTAAGCAAAACATAATTAATCTTGTGCCCTTAGAATTCCAAAGTACGAATTTAGTGACGGAAAACCTTTTATAATTTAAGTAATATTTTATTATTAAATCCCTAAAGTTACAAGACCTGATTTTTGCTTTGTTATCATAAAAACAAAAAAGTATTTCTGAAAATCTCTTTGTAATAAAAGAAACAATAATGAACAAGAGCTAAACTCGGTCACAAGAAGACAAGAAGACATTGAAGCAACTTGATTATCAGCAGTAGAACACACAATGTAAGTGACAAGCAGTTGGAAAAGTTTTTAATGAAATGCTAAAAACTTCCTGTTGAGAAAAAGAATCGGGAAATCAGATTGAATTGGATTGGGAGGGATAGTTTCGGTTGCGAACGTTGTGGCCATGTGTTGACATCAATTTTAGCAACTTTCAATCGGCTTTTCGGCAAGGGTTGTCGGTTAGTGGCAGTGGTGGCGGTGGTGGTTCGGTGGCCAAAAACACCCAAACAACTTGGTCTGGCAATCCGGCTCAAGTCGAACTTAATTAAAGCGCTTTAAGCACTGCAGTTGTCACAGGGACACACAGCAAGAGACATTTACGGTTGGACTGTTTCGCAAATTGGCGAGTTGTAGACCAAAAACCAAACATGACAAACAAGCAAAGTTTTAGGCTTTGCCTCGCTCCCTGTTAGCCTATGTATGTATGTATTTGTGGCACAGGATGTGGCTCAAAGCGAAGGACATTTGAGCGTGAAATTTATCTCGCCCTTTAAAAGCCTTTGCGGATAATAGGGAAAGAAAAAAAACAAAAAGAAAAACAGGAAAGAAAAAAGGTAGAAGAAACATATAAAGGAATCGGTGGGGAACAAAAAACACTTGAACTTAAATTATGTGCCATTATAATTGGCGCGCAATGTCTGGCCGCAGATTGCAAAGGGAATTTAATTGTTAACCCTGAGAGAATATCTACACCAAGATGGGGCCAAAAAAAGGGATTATATTGAATGCTGGGTTTATACGAGATGTTTTTTTGGGAATTATTTAAAATTATTTTATAAATATATGTTGGTTTAATATTATAAGAAATAGGTTTAAAAATATGTTTAGGCTTAAAAAAAAAATCAGTTGGTTAACATTAAGTGAGAATATTATTGTGTCTAAAAAAATATATGATATTTTACATTTTAAAATAATTTTAAATAGATATTTGAGCTTTTAATTGAAATTAAATTGATTAAAATGATGTTAGAATACTATACATGTTCTTCTAAGTTAAAATCGGCCTTTGAAAATATTATTAAAAATATTCACAGTATCGTGTATTATAATCTTTATTAAAAATATTCAAATCTAATAAATAGAACCCGCATAAACGTAACAATTGGGAAATTCCAAGACACCCAGGCATGTGCAACAATTGAAAATGTTGCTGCTACTGCTACTGGGTTTCGGGTGTTCGAAAAGTTTCTTAGTCATGGGCAAAAAGTTTCCCAAGCTGCCAGGGAAAAGTGCAGTTTGTAGTTTAAGCCACCACCCAGGCCCTGTCTCAATTTTCCACCAACACATATGTTGGAAAACCTGCGGTTGCCTTCAACTTTGTTAAACGCCACAACCGTGTATGCTTAACCCCGAACAAAAACCCACAGAAAACCCGAGAAAAGCACAAAAGAAAAAAAGGTAGACTTCTAACTATGCTTTACTATGTCCACGGGGGCATAATATAGCTACATAGATGCTGCACAAATACACACAAATCTATATATCTACATATTATATGTATATAATTTCATGGAACTTTGCACTACTTTTGGGGGAGGAGACAGGAATTTATGTGATATGCGTGTCGGGGAATTGATTTAATTTGTTTGAGTTTTAGCAGCAGGAAGTAAAACTATTATAAGGGCTTAGGAATATGTAACACAGCTGCTGTGTTGCTATTCCATCGGTAAGAGGCTTTAAGCCGATTTTCATGTTGAATAATGGAGTTGGTCTTTAAGTGCACAATCGAGTGAATAATATTTGATAAACTGAGTTCACAGCTATAGATAAATGTAAATGTCATTATTTTGCACTTAAATTACTTACTTTTTATGCGAATTTCAATGGCTGATAAGCAAACAAAATGTGAATTAAATCGATAACAAAACAATATGATGTAATTAAATGAAAGTGGATTACTAATTTAATTATGCTTGTTAATCGTGTTTGCCTGGGAAGTAAAGTGTGATTAAAATGATTACTAGACAATTATAAAGTGTGAAATAATAGAAAAAAATGTATAACAATTTATATTTGATTTGTAAATTGTAAATTGATTTTACTAAGGCTTAAATAGGTTTTAAATGGGTCTTAAATGTTTCACAGTTTGTTATTTAATCTTAAATAAGTTCAGGGGTATCGGGTTTGGTGCTTCTTTCCCAAGCACTTGACTGCATTTCCTTTAAGTTTTTACCTTTTGAACTTTTGGCAAAAAGATGCCATGATAATGCATTTGACAGTTGCAGTAGTTGCACCCTTTTTACCCCACTCTGAACCTCCTTTATTTTTCTCGTAGTAGTTACTGGCTTTTGTTGGATTTTCGGTTCGGCAGCAGGGCTCAAAGGGTTTTTCATGACTCTCGATGAGTGGGATACCCTGTAAAAATTGTGTATTGTAAGGGAAATATATTTTTTAATAAAATCTTAATTGATTATTTATAAGAAATAATTTATTGTAAATATCTATTCCCTTGAAATTTAATTTATTAATAAAATCTTTTATTTTTAAAATAAAACCAAAGGGTATTCCATCTTTCGTTTCTAACTATTTTTTATTGCCTCTGTTTTTTCCTCTCCATTTCTTTTTTTTTGTCGCCAGTTAGCCAAAGTCTTTTAGCTGTTGGCAGTTTGACACGGCGACAACTGGCGTGGTGGGAAAGAGAGAAGCTTCGAGGGATAGAAAGAGATGGAATCCGAGGGTGTCCTGCATATGTAACTTTAACTCACATTCATACCTTGGCTTGGCTCGTTTACTGCTAGTTTGGCGTTGTGCAATTTAACAGAATGTTACGTTTTATATTCAATTTAAGGATGCAACCTAGGTCCTTCTGCCCCCTGGCAAAGTGCACTGCAGCTGGGATCAAATGAAATTGTGGCCGAACACCACTCCTAACTTCGACGATGCGAGACGATTTAGTAATTGGTTGCAGGAATTTCATTTCATCCAGCTGTGGCTTATCCGCTTGGAATGCTTGATTTTGCTGGAAATCCATTAAGTGCTGCATTCTTGGAAATTATTTTGAAATTACTGGCATTCAGCTTTAAGTGAAGTCCTTTATGTTGAACTATTTTCAATCTTCTTATATTTATATTAAAAATAAATATAACAGCTTTTGAATTATGTTAAGTATAATAATTTAATATATTCCCTTTATGAAATTGTCACAAATATGTATTTTACATTTTTCTTTCTAAATATTTACAAAAGCTACAATAAAATCCTTACCACCTTAAGTTCTTAAATATTATAAAAACCTCTCTTGCCGCACAACGGTCACGTGTCTTGGTTTAAACGACAATTTGCATGTGAAACTAGAAAAGGTGCTAGGGTGCGGGAAAGTGGTGGGGGAAATTGTGAGAAAAGCGGAAAAACCAGGGAATAGAATGAGAAGAAGCTACGATTTTCTCTATGCAATTTTTAGTGTCGAATGGTGCCAAGTTGGAAATGCACTTTTTATGTTCGCATGGCGTGTGCAACGTAACAAATTTAACCGTAGACAGATTGCACATGTGTACCGTTTTGTAATGTTATACATGTAGCACCACATATACAGATACAGATACACCACTACATTTATACGAGAAAACTCCACACACGAATGCTCCCTATACACACAGAGGGAGATCTTAGCCGAAGACGAAGTCTGGCAAAAGTTTTCATGTTGGCCAAGGGAAAATGGGAAAACGGTGAGGGAAAGGTTCAACAAATGTGAAACAAATTGTTTAATGTTCTATCTTGCTCTCTGTCGCAGCTGTATTTTGTCTCTTTCTAGTTTTGTGCACTAAAAGAAATGGGTTTTTATGTACTTGATACTGATTTTTAAAATTAAGTAGGTCTTTTGGAGAACTCTTATATCTTCAGTTTTAGGAACTCTTTATGTAATTGTTAAATAATTAATAAAATGGGATTAAATACCACTAAAAATAATTTAAATTTGTACATTTTCTGTCAATAAAATCTATTGTTTTAAGCTATTAAGTTTTAACCTCACAAAATCTAAATTATTTAAAATTTTCTTAACATAAATGTAAACTTTTTCTGGATTAAAAATATTAAAAAAATTGTTTAAACATTATTCACACTTATTCTTAACATAAAATTTTATTTTCTGAGTGTACTTGCGTGTTTGGCTCCGTTTGAGTTTTGTCAATGCGACAATTCCTCGACGTCGACGTTTTCAGGGAGTTAAGTAATCGCACGTTTATTACCTCCATTTGGATATATTTTTTGTCCCATTGTCTAGCACTCCCTCTCCCTCTGCCTCTTTGGCTTCTTGTCTGTATGTCCCACAGCTGTCTTCTGGTTCTCCCTTTTAGCCATCAAAATCATGGCTTAATCACTTTGACTTGTTGTGGCTAATTGCAATTTGAAATGCTCCATGAGATGAGACGAGCTGAGCTGACTTTGATTTGTCCTAAGTCCATGCTTGTCACACACTTTTTGTGTCAATTGGTTGAGTGGGGTTAAAATATTGGGTGGGTTAAATTAAGGACTAACTGAATAACTTTAGAGAGAAGGATTGTATTTAAGAACCTATACATTTAATATCATCAATTTTTCCATCATTTTATTTCTTCAATAAACAGAATTTTGTAAGTAAAACATTTAAAATTTAAAATAGTTATTATAGGGCCTTGGTTTTTGCCTTGATTAACCCTTTAGAACGCAAATAGCGCACAATAAAGGGTGTGACACCCAGCGTGATGCTTATTCTAATCGGTGCAAGGACTTTGTGAATGGCAAAAGCCACCACAAAGGTGCTACCCGTGGCCACATTCTCGGCCAGTGCTGTTGAGTTAACTCCCAGGAACTCCAATATGGGAGCCAGGTCTATTCCGCCAGATACAAGTGCATAGAAGCCGGCAAAGGATATCAGGGAAATGGCCAAATGAAAGGCCATTATGGTAGGTCCATATTCCTTAAAGGCTCCCTTGAGCTGCTCTGTTTTACTCGGCTTAATATCGACAGAGGGTGTTGGTTGTGGCCCTGCTGATGGTGACTTCTCTGGGGAAGACGGCGGTGGTGTTGATTGCAAACTGAAGTAGCGTCTTGTTGGGAATATTAGAGCAAAATTTTTGAGATTTGAACTGGCTGAGAACTGGTTTTCCTGCAGGCTCTGGAGGCGGTGTAAAGGCAGACAACACTTTATCCCAGCTTCTTTTTTAGAAATCCAAAGACATATCCAGGTCACAGATAAGTAATTTTGTTTATCGATGTTCAAGGGAATGTGGTTTGGTTAAATAAAGTACGAGACTACGGGTAAACGAGTCCTAAAAATTGCAGATGCTCTGCCCGAATATAGGCACATGGTTATTTAAATATATTTGTATTTTAAGTAAAGACAACTTGGTAAAATGAATGTTATTGGAAATTTGAATGATAAGTCAAGGGTAGGTTACCAAGAGGAGTTTTTTAGAAATCAGTTAGGAGCTTTTATTTAAGACAACAAATGGATGGATTTTTAGTCAATTATTAAATCAAAAACAGGAAAATTTAATGATATTTCAACTTTAAAATCAATTTATTGTTTTTAACCGAACTCCTAACCATCAAGGGCATTTGCAATTAACAGATGTTGACATTGCCAACTCATCAATCAATTTGCAATGTTAATCTTCTCTCCTGTTGCTATGACAAATGATGTACCTAAGATCGAGGCAGAGAAATCTTTTACATAATGCATAAATCAAGGCCCTCGACGAAAAAGCCTAACAAATTTGCACAGGTAAACAAAGTCGAACACGAGAAATAAATAAATAAAATTGGGAGCGGTGCCGGGTCCTGGCCCAAGTAAAATGAAAACATTTTTACAAATGCATAATGACAGATAATTTGTGTGGCAAAACTCGTCTCGCACCTTTCACCGGGCAACAACACAGCACAAGAAAAATATATAAAGCGAAATAAAAGTGAGGGAAAATAAAAAGAAAATCGAAACAAAAACGCGAAGCAAACTTTTCTACCAAGTAATTCTCATGATTTCAACTTTGAACTGAGTCGCTGTCACTTGTTCCAAGTCGAGTCTCTGCCACTTGCTAATTTTTCGTGCCCACCTTCGGAAAAAACTTGAAACTTGTTAGATAGGAAAATTTTCAAGAGGGCCCTGCCATTTCCCTTGGCTTTTCCTCAAGCTTTTTCCCCCTTCGGTTCGTCTTTTGACAGGCTTCAAGTTGAATTCGTCCCGTTTCGACGCTGTGGGACCTTAGGAAGAAAAAAAAAAAAGAAAATTATGCAAATATGTTACAGTTACGGGCGCATCCCTCTTTTCTCGCTGGTTTTCCCCGACCACCCGCACCCCCCCTCTGACCTGTCTGTTTTCTCTTTGGAAAACTTTTTCCTTGCGTTGGCCTAAAATGTCGTCTTGGCGCCAAAGTTTTTTACTGGCCACCCGCATCCCCCTTTTCCGGAGGGTCGGTGCCTTCTTCAAATTTTCCTCTGAGAGTTTCGGTTTCTTTTCGCCTGCAATGATTACAGACGGCAAACTCGAAAGTTGCAAATTAAAGGCTAAAAAGGGGAGAGAAAGAGAGTTGACCACTTCCAGTCAGAGTCCTCGATTAACCTAATCCTTTAACTTGACAGAGTCCAGAGCGTGTGCATGTGTTCACCTTAATTCAATTTCCCTGTTTTCCCCGCTTCGCATTTACCTGTAATTACCCAGAGCTCCGGCAAACAAAGCCAAACAAAAGGCCCTCAATTACAATTGCAATTCCCGGGCGAATGTTTAACCATAAACACGACACCTGTCCACAAATAAATTTTTGGGCGTTGATTTTGGGGCCTGCTTGGGGCTGGGCTGGGGCTTCCGTCGGTGTGGTTAAGCAGAACATCAAATATTCAGAAGGCGAGTGTGGCAACAAAAGCCGTTCGCTCAACTGTTGCCACCCTCGGGGATAATAAAGGGGAAATTTCGACTGGAAAATAAAGCAAAATCAGCGAACGTTGCAATGGCCAAAAAGTGTTGCAGTTTGGTAAAGATTTAAAAGGGGATTACAGTGGGTTTTTTTTACTTGAGTTTTAAATATATTATTAAATTGTCTCGGCTGATATTTTTGGGCTAAAGTTTGAAACTTGAGATTTTGTGCAAATAAGAAACTGGATAAAGGAAAGTATTTATCCCAAAAATAATAAAAAAAAATATCATCTCAAGCACTTTTAAATCTATTTAAACATTTTAAAAGCCAATGCATTTTACAATTCTATTTTTTTAAATTATATTAATATTACAAAATAATATTAATAATATTAATACAACTTTAAATGCTTTAAAATGTATTTAAAATATATTACAATATTATATTTTTGATATAATTATATTATATTGGTATTAAAATGCTAAGATTATTAGCTTTGTCCACTTATAAATTATTATTATTCATATAAACTAATATTTTCAAAAAAGTTTATTATCAATAAATATACTAAAACTGTTTAAAATATCTTAATTAAAAATTATTTAAATGCTTCAAATCTCCGGTAGTTATTCAATTTTTCAATAAAATAATTTATATGCCTAAAAGTTATTTTAAATATTTTATAATGCAAGTATTTTTCAAATAATAATGTTATATTGTTATTAAAACGTTAAAATTATTATCAGCTTTGTAGATTTGACCACTTAAAATTTTTTATTATATAAAACAATAAAATTAAAACACCTAATTACCAGAATATATGCCACAAACATTTAAAATATCTCACATAAAAAAATTTTAAATGCTTAAAATCTCATATAATCAATTTTTCAATAAAACAATTTAAATTAGAGAAAAACGCTACACACCCAAACAATCCAACTATCAGGAACATTGACATCAAGCCATCGCCAGCAAATTGATAATTATTTAATGAAACTGAATCGACAACGCAAACAGCAAGGATATAAGGAAAAACAAGTAAAGTGCCGCTACGATATCGCTTGTATATATGCCCGCACATTAGCAGCAACAGCAACTGCCATCGATATTTGGCGAAAACAAAACCAATTACCGCAAAATAATAGAACGGCTTGAACAATATCTGATCCAAAGCCCACCCACTTTGATAGGCAGTCTCTCTCTCGATCCGAACAATGCCGAATTTATCAGCTATTATGTGGAAATTAAAGCTCATTCACTAACATTTAGCCTAGTGAGGAGGGTGGTGTGGTATTTGTGTGTGCGTGCATTTGTTATTTTAATCATGGCCCAAACAATGCCAGGCAGGCCAATAGTGGGCGTGTCGTGTCTATGGCAATAAACTGTCAATTTTCAATTATGTCTGTGACGTGTGGAAGCCACCTTCAATGCCTCCTGCCGGTGCAAAAAACTCCCCTTTCCCCATTCCGCTTTTCTGACAGCTCCTGTGCGACATGACACATACACATAGTCGGGCTCACACACCCGTGAAAGCCCCGCAAAATAAGGTCTTCGTATTTGTGGGACAAGCCTGACATTTCGGGGGGATATATGTTACACCCCGATCCTCTCATTGAAATCGTGCGGTGAGTAATGCTCAATGTTCCATCGGCTTAACCTTGTCCATTTTCCATTGTCCAAAGAGTGCATTGAATACACATGAAGAAAAGGGGAAAAAGGGTAGAATAGCGTTAAGATTATATAAGATTAGGGTTTAGTAAATAAAGGAAATCTCTGTAATATTACTGAAGATTTTAATTGTTTAAAATTCACACAAAAGTATGCAATGAAATGCTTGTGGCACAGAATTCTGAGAAAAGGTACGTTTTAATATTTTGTTTAATAATTTTTGACACTTTTTTAAGGCAGTTTAAAGCCCCTTTATATTATTTTAGTGTATATATAAATCATTGTTCACATGATAATAATGAATAAAATTATATTAAAAGTTGATCAATCCAAAATATAATTGATTAATAATTTTTTTTGTTTTTATAAAATAAAATAAATCAAGCTGTATCTTTAACAAATAATTTCATAAGTCGAGCTTTAAATATATTTATTTTCTAAAAGAAATATAAATTTAAATTATTAAAATCAAATAGAAATATTTAAATGAATTCACCTCTTACCTCTTTCACTCAATTTTATTTTCTTTTAATATTTAAAAATATATATTTTCAAACCCACTTTTTGAATAACTACCTTTATTTTCTGTAACTGTGCAATTGCAAATTTCCAGCCCCACAAAGCTCCAAACCAATAACCACGCCCAACTTGAAGCTTGTGGTCTTCACTTTGCCTTGTGACAGAAAGCCTCTTCGAAATCCATGGGCCATAAATACGAATGCCATGATTATCATATAATAATCGTCAACAGAATAATGGTTAGCACTGTGTTAGCAAACGAGGGCAGTTCAAGGGTTTAGAGTAATACCAGGAAGGGGATTGTTTATGGAGAGGTTATATAGGTCAGTGTTTTCATCTCTAGAAAGCTTTATATGTTATATATTTAATTATTTACTAAATTTTTATGTAATAATTTATTTATTTTTTTTATTTTTTTCTTAGTTTGGATAAGGTACAGAATTATTTTTTATATGGAATACATATTGTTTCTATTTATAAAATGTTTTAAAGATAAAAAGTAATATTTTTCACAATTTTGATATTTCTGTTCAGTTAGTTATCTAAATATTAAATTACCTTGTGCAGTATCCTTTATCCTTTCTAAGTTTTCTTCATTTTATTTCATTACTTATAAGCTCCTCGCTCTCTGGCTTTATAATAATTTCCAGGCTTTCTCGCCTCAACATGAAAATGAAACCCCCGTGGCTACCCACGTTGGCCTGTCCGGTCGCTTGGTCCTGCTCCTGACATTCATTAGCTTCAATGGGAAAGTGTTTCATCCGACAAAACCGAGGAGCCGTGAGGAAACAAGGACTTGGACATGATCATGGACCGGGGGAGGCAGACAATTGCTCCATTCAGGCAGATGAATCGGACACAAAACCGAATCCCGGATCGCTGAAAGGCAAACCCCAGTTTCCCCGCAAATGTTCATGTTTGTGTCATCGGCATTGTTATCCCTGTCATGCTTTATGCCATGTTTACAACCCGATTTTCGTGCTCCCCCCCTCTTGGCCACCCCTTGTATGCTGTGCCTCCTCCTTGGATCCCAGCTGCCATGGTGTTCCTGTGTCCGTAGGTCCTTGTGTCTATATGTCTGTGTGTCCGCTGTCGTCAAGTGCAACACTTGCGGCCATCTTGAACGTATTGAATTATCATCATCATTGGAGCTGTGCCGTTTGTGTAGCCATCCTTCACGGCTATCAGGACACTGAGAGAAATGGATATTACAAGGGAGATGTATATTAGAATATTACAAATATTTGTTCTTTTAATTTTAAATAAATAACTTAATATTTTATTAAGATAAACAATTTGCAAGTCATATCCTTTTTATATTTGGTTTTTCTGAAGTAAAAATTTGGAAATACTTTATTTTAAAGGTTAAAGAAATTTATTTAATATTTTTCTTATTTCCTCCTGAAAAGTATATATATTTTTTATTAGTGTAAGTCCATTGATGATGCCATGAGTGCGTAATTGCTTTGGATATCCGGAATGGTTATTCCTGCCCCCAGGAGGCAAACCAAGAAAATAGAATTCTTCAAAAATCTGATAGATGATTCTCGGGCCTCCAGTTTCTATTTTAGGTAGCTAAGCAAACAATTTGTATGCTGGGAAAGCATTATTATTTTCTTTCTTTCTTTTACTTGTTGGTAGACAGCAATCATTTGGAAAGTCATCCCCTGTTGTTATTGCATCATCATGATGGAAATTATTGGTTTAGGGTTTGCATGGATTTCCGATTTTATGGCTTTTCGGTCAGCAAGTGTTGCATTACAAAATTGTTTCAAGGAGGAAAAAACAACACTGATACTCAAGACAAAGGCCACAAAAAGAGTTCACAAAGTTAAAGAAAAGGGAAGGAAGCAAAAAAAAAAAAAAATGACTGATGAAGACTTTCGGTTGGCAATTATTTCGATGGCCAAAAACGAAAAGTTGATGGCGAGTGAAAGGTTATTGATGCCTTTATCTCTGGTATGCACCGAATCGCAATTGCGGGTTGAATGGCTAAATTTGATAGTGCTTGAGAGATATACAATTACTTTCTTATAGTTTTTTTACAAAGCGATGGAGGAGAGAGATTTTGAACTGAAAAAATGTTGCTTAAGTGCTTGGTATATCCTTGATTTAAATAATAAAAATACCCAACTAATTACAGTAACCAAATGTTATACTTTATAATTTTAAATATACATAAGAAGTATAACAAATACTTAAATACATTTCCCTTCAAACCTATTTTTCTGAATTTAAAATACACAATTTAAACACAAGTACACACTTCTGTTTTTGAGTCATTTTTCATTCCAAGAAACTCAACAATATCTGAATAATTTACTTCTTTCCAATGCTCTCATTATCTTCTTTTTTATTTGAGTTTCTGTGAGTACTTGTTAAAAATTATAAGTGATTCCTGTTCGAAGCGACGACTGGGATGCAAATATATGGCATTTCATTATTGGCAAACAAGGCTTTTCTTCTCGTTGACTGCCTTCCGTTTATCCCATGATTTTCACAGTCTCTGTGGCAATTTGTAGACAGACTGTTGCAATTTGTTGCTGTTGCAGCAATAATCGCTGCAACACCAAGGGCCAGCAGAAGTTGGAGAGGCTGCGAATGGCGCTTTGGTGTTGACGGCATTGTTATTATGACTACCACTTGCCATTCGCGATGTTGTTGCATGTTGCTCTTGTGCATCGGCGGTTGCTGTTGTTGCACCAACAGCTGTCACGTTGCTGCCGCCTGTTGTTGCTGCAAGCGACAGCAACAGCAACAGCAGCAGCAAAAGCATCATGGACCGCGGCAGAGTCTGCGCGAACATGACAGAAGATGATGCTGCCTGATGATGAGGTGGCGATGCTTCTCATTTTTTTTTACTCTACTAGGTTGCATCCGCGTGAACCGGCGAACTCGATGAGGTTTATGCGGGGATTTTAAGAGTTAAAGTAAATTCAGGAAAAATTAATTTATTATTATAAATAGGAACTAAACTTGTATTAAACCGAAAAAAATTAATAAAAAAGTTAGATACAAAATATTTACAAATATTTTATTGTATCTCGTTCTATATTTAGAATAATTATAGTAATTTTTCTAAGCCCAGTAAGGTTTTGCAGTGATCTAAAAATATCAGAATAAAAGAAGATTAAGTATTTTATTAAATTTAATTTAATTTTATATACGAACAGACGGAAATAAGCTAAAAATTATACAAAAATAAATTTATTCTTATTCTTAACAATTTCGTAAATATTTTTACGAATTTTAAAACTACGAAAAGACCCAAATTTACAAAATTATACAAATAGATTTATTCTTAATAATTTTGTAAATATTTTTGCGAATTTAATTAAGGTTTTATTGTGTAAGATTCAACTCGAAATAATTTTTACTTAAAAAATTCTAGAACAACTTTTTATTTTAATATAATTTACATAATTTAAGCCCGCATAAACGTTCTGTTTGCAATATTCTACTCACTCCATGGTTGGTTGTAAGTTCATCTATCGTGGTGTCTGTCCCATACCCTTCGACCGCTCTTTCCCCCCTGTGCATCCTCCCAACCCCCCTTCATGGTCGTATTTCGTCTGATGTCGCTGCTCATCAACTTCAGTTGCTGTGTCGCATTATGCAATCAATTTTTCAAAACTCCAGCAACTTTGCCAGCAACAGCTACGGAGTGGCAGTGGGCATATCCAAGGGGATTTGTGATGGACAAAAGTCAGTGTTGTCATCTATCCACATAAAAGAGTTGTTAGATTTTTGTATAGGAAATAATTAGTAAAGAAAATTAATATTATAAAAAATGTATATATATATTGAGGTTTAAAAATGTATTATATTTTTTTTAAGTTTTCTTTTAGAAACTTAAGAAATGTTTCAGTTTTTTTTTTAAACCTATTATAATAATTGCTTATAATATTCTTCTAAAAATATTTAAATTTTATTAAAAATATATTTTAATTTTGTTTTTATCTAATACCTCATCCAGAAAATATCAAAAAAATTAGGCATTACCAAACGAATGAACATCACTGGTAGTAGTCCATGCAATTTGGGCAAAAGTTGATTATAAAACGCAAAGTCTGGACGGGAGCGCCCTTAAGCTGAAAGCCCAAAAGCGGATGGCTAAGTGCAACTTTAATTGAAGATTTTTTAGTTTCTTTCTTCCATTTTCTCCCTTTTTTTTGACTGCAACATTAATGCGATCTTAATGCTAAAGTTTCCCTAATTACATTTTGGCATTTAGCTTGACTTGCTTATCGTTAGCCAGTGCGCTGCCCCTTTTTTTGTTGGCCCTTTTTTATCAAACATATTTTTCTTGTTTTTTTTTTTGGGCCTGGCCCACATGGCGTATACTTCATTTGACGCTGGCGTTTTTCCCACATTTTCCACCCTTGGTTAGCTGCCACTTTGTAGGCCTTTCAGCTGGCAACAGGTGAGAATTCTCATTTCATTTTGGGACTAAATCAACTGTAAAAAATTCAAATGCCTTATCAGCTTAAGCTTCTGCTTCAATGGAGCGGCTCAGGCCAATGAGATGGTGTGTCCCCGAGTGTAAGTGTGTGTATCTATGTGTGTTTTTCAAGTATCTGTGTGTGTTCGCTCTCGGGTGTGTGCGCTACATGATGATGAGCTTTTTGACTTTTGTTTGCTATGTTGGCTTTTTGCGGAGTTTGGCGCCGAATGAATGCAAATGAATAGGAAAATGTTTAAAATTGCAATTGAAACTGTAATTGCG